>SNQJ01S0027538.1:76389-110772 GCA_010110895.2 Picea sitchensis | reverse complement strand
TTAAAAATAGATTATTATTATTATTATTATTATTATATATATTCTGTATAAATATTAAAAAATCAATATAGATAGATAAAGATGGTTTTCTAAAACCTCTCAATCAGTTGACAGGTTTTCTATAAAACCTATCCCTGAGATATGCTTTCAACATAAATATTAAAAAAACCAATTAATTCTTATCACTATTAACATTATATTCTGACTACCAACATCAACATGATTTCCGACCATCAACATCAACATGATTTTTATATACATTTCTTGTGTACACATTAGCCAGATATATTTGATTTTCATTCCATCTTTTGAAATGCTCTTTTTAACTAGTTAAGTTAATCCACCATCATCTTTCATGTGCATTTCTTATGTATAGACTGAAGATATATATTTGAGCCTATTTGAAAGGTGACATCTTAATGCGAAGAGGGACCAAAATCATGGCGAAATTGAAGAAATGGTACATAAGAGGTTGAGTGGAAACTACGACATGGAATCCATCGTGCAGAATCACAATGAGTGAATTAGTAGGAAAGATACAATATGCCATCGTACATAAAAATGAAATAGTTTTTCTTTGAAATTCAGAGCAGCGGACGGAGGTATGGAGATTAATGTTAAAAACTGCTATAATGCAATCATTTCCTCTCACAAATTTCCTGTCATTCAAGGCTGGAAATTATCATTATGGAAAAGCAATGTGCAACTAAAGATCATATTATTTTTCTGGTTAGCAGTGGAGAACAAAATATTGATGTGGGACATTCTTCAAGCAAAAGGGTGGATTGGTCCAGGTCTTTGCATTCTGTGTAAGCATCATGCCGAAGACAATCCTCGTCTTTTTATACATTGTCCATATACAAAGGAGGTGTGGTTTATTGTTTGCAGGTGCTAAATTTTATAACACAGTGGAGTGGAAATACTCTTAATGAGTGTATGGATGAGTGGAACAACAGGCCTGATCTTTCAAAAAATCTGCCTTTACTTGTACGCTGGCACATATGGTTAGACCGAAATAATTTCCTCTTCGAAGGTAAAAACCCTTCAGCAAGGGTGGCTACACTAAAGGTCCTGAGCACACTTGGGAGTGTCTCCATGACTGAAAAAGTTCCAAATTTAAGAGTTGCTCCTTTTAATAGGACTATTAGTTGTTCAGTGGTTTTTTTTGATGGAGCTTCAGAGGCAGGTGGCTCCAATTGTGGGGCGGAAGGGGTTATAAAGTCTTTTACTTTGATGGCTTATCGTTGGTATTTAAATTGTGGGGAGGGAACAAACACCAAAGCAGAGCTGATGGGAGCGTGGGCTGCACTCTTTATAGCAAAGTTTTTGGATATTCTTGATATTCATCTTTTAGGGGATTCTAAAGTAGTAATTGACTGGTTAAAACAAAAAGCAAATCTCCGGGCTATAAATATTGAAGGATGGAAAAATAAAGTCGGTGTTTTGGTCGCTTCCTTTAGGGTTATTCACTTTCAACATATCTACAGAGAGAAAAATACGGAGGTAGATCACCTATCGAAGAAAGCTCTGTTGACGACAAGTGGAAGACTTTTCTATCACTCCTGGGATGGAGTTGCAGCTGGAAATATCCAACATTTTGACATTTTTTAAATGCAAAATGTGTCGTGTTCGGGTTCTTTGATATTGTTTTTCTAGTTATAGGAGTAATGTGTAGTGCTTTTGAAGAATTCTCATGTTATGGATTGATTTGCCAGTCGATTGTATGGATGACATGTTCCTCCTCTTTTCAATAAGATAGTCAGATTTCTGTCTTTGGAATTAGGCATTAAATTGTCAAAATTTGTATGAAAAATTATATAATTAATACAATTAGTATGATTTTTTTGTGGAAAAAAAAATATAGAGAGATCTTAATTTTTTTTTTTTTTTTTAATACTGTGAAATCAATTATCTCCAAAAATATTAAAAAACTTAAACAAGTTTAAAATTCCCAATTATTAAACAAAAAAAACTCTTTATCAAAGTTTCTTCAAACTGTGGGATCATCCACATACTTTACTAGACAATTCCTAGTTTAACTTAAAAATCTTCTTTAATAATTGCAAAACACATGCCTCCTGTAAGAGGCTTGATTGAACAGCTCAAGCCGCTGAAGCAATTTAGCCTCTTACTCAGGGTATCTTAAAGATTACTTTAAAGATCACTTATCAATCAACTATACTACGTAGTCAAACCCAAAAATACACACTCCAAAAATGCACACTTCACCATTGGCTTATTACATAATTTTTTACTTAAAAATGCTCAATCAACAATACTATATTGTCAAACCCAAAAATATTTTTATATTTATTTTTATTTTTATAACCAATAAACTTATTAGTACCTTTTGCTTAGGAAACTCCTTTCGTAATTCTTTCCATCTAAATTCCTATGATTTATTGACGACGGGAGGACTAAAACAATTTCAGAGATTTATTGATAATAGAGGGATAAAAAATTCCAATCCTAGAATTATTAATCATAGGAAGCCTCGGTGAATAATTATTAATCATATTTTAAACCTTGGATTTATTAATTTAGGGAGATAAAAATTCCCCCTTTTGGAGGGATAAAAATTCCCATTTATCTCGCCCATTTTCTTTTAAAATTTTATTTAATTTCAAATATCCCGAATTTAAAAAGAGTGAGAAATTATTATTTACCGAAAAAAATTAGAAAAAGAATAATTCCAAATTTATGAATCCTAAATGGGATAAAAAAATGTAATTAATTTTTTTTTATAAACCAATTATATTTTAAGTATAAAAAAATAATTATAATTAAAAAAACTTTAAAAATATAGACAAGTGGTTTCGTTGTTTTTTGTCTAGTTAGTTTAGATGACATGCTTTACTGTTTGGTGAGTTATATTTTGGCTTTAGATTTTGAATATTTAGATGACAAACTTTCAAATTCTAAATGGTGAATTTAGATTTTGAAACTTTGAATAGCAGAATTGGTTTCCTTTTAATGGCGTGGCAATTCACTTTGACTTTGTAAAACTATGTACATGTGTGAAGACTTTTGAATTTAATATAAAATCTTACTTAAAAAATTATATATATATATATATATATATATATATAAATTATGAAAATAATAATTAAAATTAACTTTGTTCATTAATTTATTTTTCTTAAATTAAAAGATTCAAATTGAAAATGGTAAATCTAATTTTATATAGAGTGAGGTTTGAGAACATTGGAAAAGTTATAATTCAATTTCTAGTTTATTAGTCCGTGTCAAAGGTGTAGAGGGACTATAGCGATCATTAATTCGTTGACTTCATATTAATATGTCCTTTGACTATAAATTTTTGGATAACTCTATTGTTCGAATTAGACAACTAAAAACATTATTTTTTATATAAGAAAAAAAATCTTATATGTCATCGTCTCATTGGAGAATAGATTTGAAGACTTATTGCCATGTCTTTCTACATACCAACTTACCTTCATGTCCATTGTATTTTTTGCATTGCTACATTGAAAGAAACAGACTAGTTGGACAAGAGGATGAAATCTTATATGCCACAACAGAGGAAGCTAAAGTACACTCTTCGAAAAGGTATACCAATAGTGATAGTAAATCAAAAACACAAAATGAGTAGGTGGATAAAATATTGGAATAGAAAACGATGATTTGGCAACAATGGGCCTTTGTTAAGACTTCCCGCTTTCGAAAATTACCCTCCCTTTTTCTATTTTCCCACTCTCTTTTATCCATTTTTTCCCCTCTTCTATACTTAACCGAATTCTCGTTTCTTTTTCCCCTCTACCTTCCCTTTTTGGTTACTTTACTTAGTCATTTTTCTGAAAATGTCTAGGTGCGCGGGTTGGCGGACTCACGGGTTCACATTTCTATTCATGCTTCTATATCACGAGTCCATCCGACCGCTTCCCCATTCCATACTTAGCCACTTTTTCGATCGCAAGTTCCTAGGTTAGCGGGCTCAAAATTGTGCTTCTATTGTTATGTGTCCTGCAAACAACACTCGGAGTTTCACGATATACAAATTGACAGTTGGATTCCCGGGCTAGCGGGCTCAAGCTTGCGCTTCTAATGTTCTGTGACCTAAAAACAACACATGGAGTTCCACGATATACAAATTGATCACCGGCCTCCCCCATCATGCAATGTTTTGTGTTACACATTTTTGCACTCAAAATTTTCGAGACATACAATTTGACCGTCGGGTCCTCACATCTCCTGAGTATCCCTTAACACCCTATTTCATACTCCATCCCCTTCGAGCCTGTATGTGACATCTATAACAATCATGAACAATATAAGATGCATATGCTTATTTAGTCATTCTGATGTTCATGTACACATGCGTGCATCATAAAAAGTTGGATGAGTGACATGGGCATGAGTAGTCAATCATCGCAAACATCAACAAAACGACAAGGCCAAAGGTAAATATTCATACATTATGCTCTTGATATGTTTACAAAACAAATATCTTGAGTTATTTATTCATCTATGCCATGATAAATATGTTGATGTCATCTACAACACATTCTTTTCAATTCACAAGAAGTATCGACAAGCGCAAGTGAAACGCCCAACATAGTGCAAGCTCCACAGACTAAGAGGTATGGTTACAAAACTTTGACCTGCATACTTCATCCAAATTGTGCATCTACTTGTACATTTGTGCCGAAAAAAAAAACCCAAAAAATGATACAAACTTCCATTCACATCACTTTTTCTGTTCAAAAAATGTCACCAGGTCTAAACTTATAACACCCAACATACTATCGATAGAAGGCTTGAACAACCACCGAACTGGAAAAGTGTTCTTCGGGGACATAATGGTTGTGTATAGAACCTACTTAGACAAGGCAAACAAAACTAGATACATTATGTGTGCTGACATGACATAAAATGGAGCCATGATGATAGTCACACTAACTATCCCTACACAACTTGTCTAGAAAGATGCATAAAATATCGTGCCAGGTAATGGCATATCCATTACGACTTTTAATATATTACCGAAAATAGTATATGACCCTGGTGATTGTGATCGGATTATATCACTCAATGAAACAAGTATTGTGGAAAAATTTCCCACGGTTGGTTCAAAATATCATTTCGTACCAGACACAACAATCAACCAACTTGCACAGAGCAACGACATTTAACCAATCAGAACCATTGGTGCAGTTGTCACACTGGTGAGAAAAGTTGGCTCGCAACACATTCTCCATATAAAAGATGGAGAGTCAGACAACGACAAGGCAATGGTATCGTTCTCCATATCTAGTTTTGTCCTTTACTTTCACATGCTCATATATCTCAGTTATGTTACACAACTATTACACTATTCCATGTTGCAGCTACAATTGTTCGACACCTATTCAAATTTATTTTCCTCAATGGAACAACAATTGCATAAAGGGAAATTTCCACTTATGCTCTTCAAAAATATAACAAAGAAAAGAGATGTTAAAGAAAGGATCTTTCGCACAACCCAAGAAACATTTGTAACATAATTGTGAACAGACATAGTACAGGATCTCAAGAGGCTAACTAGCTCGACAAATGTTGTACATATACATCTACAATTCCATCCACACTTTGCACATAAAAATTGCCTTAAACAATTTTGTGCATATTTTTTGTTGTAAACTTGTATATTATATTGTTCAATATATTAACTATTATGCTCATGTGCGCAGGTTGAGGGTGTTTTGGTTGTAACAAATGTGTACTCAACCCCCTTCGAGCTTGTATGTGCCAAATGCAACTCTCCTGCTTCTGCCTCTACTTTCATAAATAATGGCACAATTGATTTCCTACGATGGAGTAAAAAATTCCTTTACATATATAGACATTGCCTCAATGCTTCCATCTGATCCGTCAACAACATAATTGTACATTGTACAATTAGACAACCCGTATTACGAGATGTGCTTCCTAGCTTGGAAAAATTTCCATATGAGGTATACCTACAGAAAAAGGCAAACAATGTCTACATGTTACATGACTTTCGCATCCATAGAAAATTTACATTAAATGAGGACAATTCCATACTGCATATTGGCTGAACCAAAAAAAAATAAAAATCATATCACGTGTTGACAAGAAATGAAACAATCTTATATGTATCTGTCCATGCTGCCCAATCAAGATATGAATATATTTTTGCAGTGCCATGGCAAAGTGAACTGGAAGCACATAAGATTGTTTAGTCCAGGAATGAGAAGCATGAGGAAAGACCTCATACAAAGTATCCAACTGTGAATAAATCAGATCTATCCTTTGAGTCGTCAAAATGGCTTGCTCTTCTTAATGGAACCATCAGGCATTTTCAATAATATTGCAAATTTGGCATTATTCAAACTCCATTAAGTTAAATGCTGACACTCTTTTCTAGAACTAGTAATGTTAGAACATTGTTAGGTCAACTTGATCTTGGTTCATAGTACTCTCAGAAGCAAATGTTCATAGTGATCTTGGTTCATAGTAATATAGTAATCGACAAATTTCTTGGTGTCCATTTAAGGATTTGGTTATAGATGGGATACAATGCCCAATCTTCGCTGATTTTTTCTTGTCTTGTATTTGGAGACTTTTGTTCATGTGCTTTTGTACTATAGTTCAAGGTTCTCATGCACCTAGTTTTTGAATTATGGTTGGATGATAGATACAAGATCTTAGCGGGTTTTCTATGATATTAAAGAATATACAAGACCCACCTTGCCTTTTAATGTAAGCTCTCTGAAGCAAATGTAATATGTAGTTCATTTTAGCACTTTTACTTGATTGATGAAATTACCAAAATTCTTCTTTAGAAATCTTTTGAAATAAAAGGATATATGCTAGGTGAAGTCCAATGGGACTATGATATCAACCAAGGAAAATTAAAATTGAAATTCATCGTTGTTATACTTACGGTCAAGTTGACAGTACAATTATTTTACTTGAACAACCCTCCATTGATTTTTATGTAGCTTTCGGATGCTTCTTTATGAAAACACATCTTGGAAAGTATAACTATGACTCACTTTATTTATTCCTTGATTGAAGACCATGTTCACCTGTCTAATGCACTTCATAGTTACTATTAAGACCATCAATGGGGCATTTTTAAGACCAATTCCCGATTCCGAAAATTTCCCTCCCCTTTCTTTTTCCCCTCTACTTTCCCTTTCTGGTTACTTAGTCATTTTTCGAAAAATGTCTAAGTGCACGGGTTGGCGGATTCATGTGTTCACATTTCCACTGATGCTTTTATATCACGAGTCTAACTGATTGCTTCCCCATTCCATATTCAACAACTTTTTTGATCTCGGGTTTCCAGCCAGATGGGCTCAAGATTGCGCTTCCATTGTTCCGCACCCTACAAACAACACCCAGTCTTCCCCGATATACAAATTGACAACCAAATTCCCCTTTATTTTTCTCCTCTACTTTCCCTTTCTTTTTACTTAGTCATTTTTACGAATATGTCTCATGCTTTTATTTCACAAGCCCGACCGACTGCTTCCCCATTCCATACTTGGCCACTTTTTCGATCATCGGTTCCTGGGCAGACACACTCAACATTGTGCTTCCATTGTTCCGAGACCTAGAAACAACACCCAGAGTTCCACGATATACAAATTGACCACTGAATTTTGGCATCATGCCCTGTTCCGTGTTACACATTTTGCAGTCAAAAGTTCAGAGACATACAATTTGACCATTGGGCCCTCACGTCTCCTGAGTATAACTTGTGACCCTATTTTGAATCCCGACCAACTGCTTTCCATACTTGGCCATTTCTTGGAATCTATTTCACGGGCATTAGGTTGGCGGGTTCACGAAATGTCCAATCCTTAATCGTTCTTCATCATCCCCGCCACCTTCGCACGTATTTCTAAATATGCAATTATTAATCTTTAATGCTAACAGCTCATCATGGAGGAACCGTAAAGATTGTCATTAATGGGTGAAAGGCTCGATGAGATCTCTCATTAATACAAATTAAACCAAGATTTGTGGAGGGTTATGTTATCCCTTTCAAGTGTTCATTTCAAACATCATGGAATCTCTTTCGCGCGTCGTCGGGTTGGAGGCTTCATGAAATCTCCAATACTTAATCTCTCTTCGTCGTCCCCGCCACCTTCGTACTTATTTCTAAGTATGCAATTAGTAAGCTTTAATGGTGACAACTCATTACGAAAGAACTGTAGAAATTGTCATTAATCAGTGAAAGGCTCGAGGAGATCCCCCATTGATACGCATAAAACCAAGATTTGTGGAGGGTTATATTATCCCTTCCGAGTGTTCATTTCAAACATAATTTGGAGAAAACGAATGTCCTCGTCAAATTATGGAAACAACTCGACAACAGTTCTGTTGAGATACAGTAAACACCTTCGAGCATGATGACCAGAACTTCCAGTTCTCTAGGGCATATTCTTACTACTAATACCCTTCCGCTCAAAAGGAAGTAAGGAGATGGTCCCTTGGTGTGCCGGGAGATATATTTCAAGCCAAATAATTCCAAGGAAACCCCCCTTGCGTTTATTTGTTTTATAACCCTATAAACATGTATATCCTACCCGCCCATGTTTATTTGTTTTCTAACCCTATAAATGTGTATATCATGCATTTTCTCTGTATATCCATCACTCGCTCCAAATTTCAAGGATTTTGGAGAAAAGAACGAAAGAATGGCCAGCGCAGAAGTTGATGCAGTCGGTTTCGAGCTTGAAGAAGATGATCTGTTGGATGATGATACAATGATGGATGATGGAAATGTAGACGTTGTTCCCACTCCTACACCCAAATTGAAATCCACCATAATGGGGGGCACTTTCCAGCTCGACGATGGCGGCCCTAACAAGACCAAAGGAAGGGGTTTTAGAAAAGAAACCGATGTTGAACACAATAGTCTCTTTGCATCTCGAGAGTTTGAATATCTCAACTTGGATCGTGGTCTTGGCCCTCAAAGATGTATCATTTCCTTTCATTTTTAGGTTTTGGATTAGGGTTTGGATTTTTTCCTGGTATAGGTTATGTGGAGATAAAATTAACATCTTAGGGGGTGAGTACCATAACTCCCAGTGGTCCAAGCCATATTCCTACTACTCATACCCTTCCGCCCAGAATGAAGTAATTTGGACCTCTGGAATTGCTTGTGCAGGCTATGTCCCTGAAGTATTTGACTGTAAGGAGGTGGTCTCTTGGTCCCCTTCTACCCAGAACGAAGTAATTTGCACCTCTGGAATTGCTTGTGCAGGTTGGGTTCCTGAAGTATTTGATTGTAAAGAGGTGGTCTCTTGGTACTTGGACCTCTGGAATTGCTCATGCAGGTTGTGTCCCTGGAGTCTTTCAATGTAAGGAGGTGGTCTCTTGGTCCCCTTCTGCCCATAATGAAGTAATTTGGACCTCTGTAATTTCTCGTGCAAGATGTGTTCCTGAAGTCTTTGACTATAAGGAGGTGGTCTCTTGGTGGGCTGAGAGATGTATTTCAAGCCAAATAATTATTTCACTGCGGGACCACTCTCTTGTTTCTATGTCACCTCAGTTCTTCCGAAATATGTTGAGATTGTCGAAGCCAACATTGACCTTCAGAGGAGAAGACTGCAAGGAGTTCCTAAAAAACCATGATAATTAGTTTTGTATGCATGTTCAAGAGCTTGTCGATGCCTTTTGCATGTTCTTGAACTATATGAAAAACACAAAATTGTATGCATGTTTTTTTTTGTAACTTCCCTACCTGTACTTGTGACAAGTATGTTCAATGCTTCAATGCAAAGAACTCAGTCCAATGTCTATGGATAAATATATATTACCCACTATTTTCTTATAGATTTACTTTTAAAAAATTTCCTTGGAATCTTGGTCGATGCTTCTTTGTTGGATTTAAAACCTTTTCTCATTTGCATGGTTCGATAGTCTCGTAATTCTTAAATATTGTATTGACTCAAGTAATTTGATCAAATATTAAACATTGAACAATTATATGACAATGCATTGTGTCGATCACATGAGGCTTCTATGGAAACATAAATGAATTTCACACAGTTTCAAACCAACATTCAATTCCATTCGTAATGTATATAGAACATAGCAACACTAATTACTACTAATTAGAACATAAATGAATAGTTTGTTGCAATAAGTTTACTACTTAAAATAATATTTCAAGGCATTAAACAATGTATCAAAAACACAATTACTCCCACAGGTTGCAATAAAAAAAAATCTTCATCAAAGCATTAGTTGACACACCTCAGTCGCTTGAAATGACCAATAGCACAATCTATGAAATCGACCTCCCTATTATCGAATCAACAAAGATGAATATTATGGGATCAGAGAATTTTTTTTGTGTGAGAATTGAATTGGAAAAAAATGTTACTTATTCTACTTATTTTAAGGCCTTATCATAGTAAGAATGCAAACTTATCCTAACCCACTGTTATCTACAAAATCCAAACATCAGTAGCGCTTGTAAATCAACTATACATAGTTATAGCCAAAAAAAAGTTACAGTTTATATTTTCATTTGCTCACACCCTTTTTAAATGATAGATGTATAATAGAAAACAAGTATGTGGATAAAATATTGGACTAGAAAATGATGACTTTGAAATAATTGGGCTTGTTTGAGACCAATTCCCACTTCCAAAAATTGCCCTCCCCTTTTATGTTTTCCCACTCTCTTTTATCCCCTTCTTTTCCCTCTTCTACACTTAACCGAATTCCCCTTTCTTTTTCCCCTCTACTTTCTCTTTCTGGTTACTTGGTCGTTTTTCCAAAAAATTCTAAGTGCATGGGTTGGCGGACTCACGGGTTCAAATTTCCACTCATGCTTTTATATCACGACTCTAACCGACTGCTTCCCCATTCCATACTTAGCCACTTTGTTGATCGCATATTCTCGGGCATACAGGCTCTAGATTGCACTTCCATTGTTCTGTGACCTACAAACAACACCTGGAGTTCCACGGAGGTCTGGACACTGGATGCCTGGAACTTAGAGGTTTTGACGAAGGAAAAATGTGAAATTAGGAGGTATGGAATGGGCGTAGATTAGTCCCCCACTGATTGGGGTGGGAATTCGTTGTTGGGGGCATGGAATGGAAGCTAAGAAAGCCATATGTTTTCTTTCCCTAGATATATATATCACCTGAAATGACCAATAGCACAATTTATGAAATCGACCACCCTATTATCGAATCAACAAAGATGAATATTATGGGATCAGAGAATTTTTTGTGTGAGAATTGAATTGGAAAAAATTGTTACTTATTCTACTTATTTTAAGGCCTTATCTTAGTAAGAATGCAAACTTATCCTAACCCATTGTTATCTACAAAAGCCAAACATCAATAGCGCATATAAATAAACTATACATAGTTATAGCCAAAAATTAAGTTATAGTTTATATTTTCATTTAATCACACCCGTTTTAAATGATACAAGCACAATAGAAAACAAGTATGTGGATAAAATATTGGACTAGAAAATGATGATTTTTCAACAATTGGGCTTGTTTGAGACCAATTCCTTCTTCCAAAAATTGCCCTCTCCTTTTCTATTTTCCCACTCTCTTTTATCCCCATCTTTTCCCTCTTCTATACTTAACCGAATTCCCCTTTCATTTTCCCCTCTACTTTCTCTTTCTGGTTACTTTGTCATTTTTCTGAAAATGTCTAAGTGCACGGGTTGTCGGACTCATAGGTTCACATTTCCACTCATGCTTTTATATCACGACTCCGACCAACCACTTCCCCATTCCACACTTAACCACTTTTTCGATCACGGATTCCCAGGAAGGCGGGCTCTAGATTTCACTTCCATTGTTCCATGAACTACAAAAAACACCCGGAGTTCTTTGATATACAAATTGACTGCCAGACTCCCACGTCAACCACTCTTCCATGTTACACATTTTGCACTCAAAAGTTCCAAGACATACAATTTGACCGTCAGGCCCTCACATCTCCTGAGGATCCCTTGTCACCCTATTTTGATGCCCGTCCGACCGCTTTCCATACTCGGCCATTTCTTGGAATCTCTTTCACAGATCGTCGAGTTGGCAGGTTCACAAAATCTCCGATTCCTAATCGTTGTTCCATGTGCCCGCTACCTTCGAAATTTTTCCCAAGCATGCAATTAGTAAGGTTTAATGCTAACAACTCATCATGAAGCAATCGTAAAGATTGTCATTAATGAGCTAAAGGCTCAAGGAGACAGTCACACTGACTATCCCTACACAACTTGTCCAGAAACATGCAAAACATATATTGCTAGGTAGTGTGATATCCATTACAAATTTCAATATATTAGCAAAAACAAGTCCGACCGACCATTTCCCTATACTATTATTAGCCTCTTTTTCGATTATAGGTTCTTGGATAGGCGGAA
Organism: Picea sitchensis; assembly: GCA_010110895.2. Taxonomy (NCBI): domain Eukaryota; kingdom Viridiplantae; phylum Streptophyta; class Pinopsida; order Pinales; family Pinaceae; genus Picea; species Picea sitchensis. The sequence continues at coordinate 98,394 of SNQJ01S0027538.1, read as the reverse complement.
TCAAGATTGTGCTTCCATTGTTCCGCGATCTACAAACAACACCCGAATTTCCACAATATACAAATTGACCGCTGGACTGCCCCATCATGCCCTCTTTCGTGTTACACATTTTTCACTCAAAACTTTCGAGACATACAATTTGACTGTCGGGCCCTCACCTCTCCCAAGTATCCCTTGTAACCCTATTTTGAAGCCCGATCAATCGCTTTCCATACTTATCCATTTCTTAATCACTCATCCCCATTCCCACCACCTTCACACTTCTTTCTAATTATGCAATTAGTAAGCTTTAATGCTAACAACTCATCATGCAGGAACCGTAAAGATTTTCATTAATGAGTGAAAGGCTCGAGGAGATCTCCCATTAATACACATTAAACCAAGATTTTTGGAGGGTTATATTATCCCTTCCAAGTGTTCATTTCAAACATCATGGATTCTCTTTTGCAGGTCGTTGGGTTGGCGGGTTCACAAAATCTCCAATCCTTAATTGCTCTTCGTCATCGCCACCACCTTCGCACTTCTTTCTAAGTATGCAATTACTAAGATTTAATGCTAACATCTCATCATGCAGGAACCATAGAGATTGTCATTAATGAGTGAAAGGCTTGAGGATATCTTTCATTCACACACATTAGACCAATATTTGTGGAGGGTTATATTATCCCTTCCGAGTGTTCATTTCAAACATCATTTGGAGAAAACATACATTCTGGTCAACTTATGGCAGTAGATGGAAAGAAGTTCTGTGGAGATATAGTGAACATCTTTGGGTGTGAGGACCATAACTTTCAGTGGTCCAGGGCATATTCTTACTACTCATCCCCTTCCGCCTAGAACAAAGTTATTTGGACCTCTGGAATTGCTTGTGCAGGCTATGTCCCTGAAGTCTTTGACTGTAAGGAGGTGGTCTCTTGGTGCGTCGAGAGATATCTTTCAAGCCAAATAATTATTTCGCTGCGGGACCACTCTCTTGTTTCTTTTTCACCTCAGGTCTTCTGCAAGATGTTGAGATTGTTGACGTCAACATTGAACTTAAGAGGAGAAGACTGCAAGGAGTTCCTAAAAAAGTATGATAACGGGTTGGACCTCTTACCCCAATTCTTGGAAGACCCGATGGCAGTTCCTGAAGATATCACAAGGTTGCAGGTTAGTTCGTTTAGAAATCCATTTCGGGAAATTGCCTGGATGTTTACAAGAATAATGAGACAAGAATCCATAGGAAGAATTTCCTGCATGATTCTTTATATTTTGTATTTCATGGTCAAGGAGAAAGCCATTTTTTATTGGGGGAAGCTAATTTTCATTGAAATTTGTTCCCAATTGTCATGATTCAAACATGAGAAGAAATTGCATATGTCATCCTACTTGGTTTTCGTGATAGCGCATTACTATCCATTTCCAAAAATGTCTGTGTCCAAGAAGGTAAACTGTGAATTCAACCTAGTAACCTTTTGGTACAAGGCCTTGTGGAGGCACAAGGCCTCCCATTGTTTTTGTGAGGTTTTTAATGAATTTGTCTCAGTTTTCAAAGATTTATTATTAGGAAAGGATGGTCCCCGGATGTCTGACCAAGAAACCAAGCTTTTGGAAAGGAAGGGTACACTTGAACAAATGGAGAATTACAGTGTAATAATGCTTTTTGGCTCCAAGGAAAATCTTGTTTTCCTTCCATGTCACATTATGAACAAAATGTTTGTTACAGAAATAGCAAGGCAATACAACCACTAGTTGCATTTTTCCATGAGAGGAGAAAAAATCAGTTCATTCCTCTGCCTTGGAAAGTCGGGGACTTCGTGTTCAGAAACGTCAATAAGATTGACGAACTAACAAGTCATTTCAACAACTTGAACCTAAGGTATGTTGAAAGGCTAAGAGGGTTCGACCCTAATGGGATTTTTGTAGAACATTTACCAGCAGTTGGCTTCAGTAATTATTTTATCCATACACTCTTTAATGAAGACAAAGACAATGACGACAACACTCCTACTCCCGACGCTGATGACCTAGAGACATTGCAAAGAACCAATGAATTGTACAAACAATAGGGAAAAGGCCCCGGTAAGAAGAGTGTCTAATCCCCAACCGCCAATCCCAAGAGTACGACATCCCAAAGAATCGCTCCAATGGCCCACCCTAGTAAGAAAGAAACCCACAATTCTTCAAATGGAAGAGGAGATAAGAACCCTCCTCGGGGTAAAATTGATAGTTCTCACAAGCTTCCCATGAGGAAGAAGAGAAAAAATGTTCTAGAACAAGCGGAAGATCCCATAACTAAAAGTCAAGACATGGAACTTGAGATTGATCTGGATAACATATCCCGCAACATTGATCATCCCAGGGACACAATCCACCATAATCCCCTAATGGAAATAGCTGAGACCGAGATTTTTGACGAAGATGAATCCTTCGTATTCCAAAGCGTTTTTTTTTACAATGAATCTAAAAAATTAATTATTGAAAAGAGAGATGTAAGAAATAAGAAAGGGAAATCTCGTTCAGAGATTAACCTTAGAAACATGCAGCCGTCCCAAATCTCCCGACTTCACCGAGCAATCAGAGATGCTCTTGATGATTCCATTGGAGGCATTGAGGCGGAGAATGCCAGACTGAATGACCGAATCAAGGAATTGGAGGAAGCTTTGATTCCTATCCCATTACTTTCCAGTCCTTTAGCAATAACCATGCCTTCCACCCCTGCAACCAAGTTAAAATGATCCTCCAGCCTCCTCACATCATGTAGAGGCTATGCAGATAAGGATATCAAGAAAATAATGGAGCTAATTATTCAAGCCTGGGAAACATCAAAAAGTATAGCTTCCTTTGGAATGAGGGCACATGCCTTGCAGGAACAATTGCAGGAGGATTTAAAAAATGAAGAAAGTTTCTATCTAGACACGGTCATCCATTTTGGCATCAATGTCACCAACATGATAGACATGAGAAGAAGACAAGAAGATCTCCCCTCCCCAAACCAGATCAAACAATTAAATGCATGCTGGAAAGAGAAAGTTATGAACCTACATCTCATTGTCCAATCATGTGAACAAGCCATATCAAAGAAAGAAGAATTATTCAGAAAGTTGACTGAAATAGACTTAGTCGAAAGTACCAATGAGGTCCAATACCCCAACTTAATCATCAACTCCTTGTCCTTAACCAAGAAATCCTTCGATGAACAAGTTGACATTTTTAAGGGGTTGTCTTTAGAAAAGTTTTACAACATCCTTGAATATTGTGAATATGATGTGGATAACTAGCTAGTGGACTATTCGGTACAAAATGAAGAAATTGAATAGGCTCTGCATAATCTTTCTATCGATCTAAGGGAATTAGAAAGAGAGATTTTCAACATAAAAATCCAGCATGAGATCAACGTGGCCCCCATGAGAAGCTACATTGAAGAATGGCTCCAAAGGGAAATTGACAAACTCACCGATGAAGGACAATGAGTGGTTGGACCAATTCTAGCAACCATCGTCGAGAGCAATAAAAATGTATCAGCAAGCAAATAGCAAAGGGGGAGACATATACCATCATAGTAAGTCTATACTGATCACATCCTACTTTCTTTATCAATCAAGTTATTCCACCACTTTAAATAGAAATGTTTAACCAAAGACTGATAACTTCCAGTTTCTTCTTTTCGAGTCTTTCTCTCTACCATCACCCACTTCTTCTTTCTATAGTCCTATTTCTTCTACTTATTTCTTTTATGGTCCACAGGAGCTCCAATCCCATTCTATATGACAAATGCATTTAAATTTCGAGGAATATGTAACAAGCATTATTATTTTGTGATAAATTTCAAAGAAAACTACTTCAGGAACAATCTCGATGGTGCCTTGTAACCATGTTTTCAGAATGCAAAGTTAGTTTTCTTTATGCATGTCGATCATCTTCTTTTATTTTTATGTGCTCAGAATTTTTTATCTTGAACTATGTTGAATGTCACGAGATATTTTTTATTTAATTTGAATGTATAACGTGTGTGATTTCTAATCCTATTTTCCAGGAACCTTTATTTCAAAAAAATAAAAAGAATATTTTCTATTGTTGTGTATTGCTTTAAGTCATTACGACAGAAATTCTCCAAGTCCCACATTTGAACTATAAACGCCCCAGGAAAAACTTAAAGAGGAGTACCACAGCTATAAAAACGCAGTAGGATTGACATCTTTGTTAGGTTTTCATTTCGGTCCTAATAGATTCAAGGGTTAACAGACTTGTAAATACATCTGCAAGAATATCCATAGAAATAGAAACCTTCAAAAAATTTATCATTGCCAAAAAAACAATCAACTGGATAGACATGTTACAAATATACCAGTTGGTACTATACTGAACTTTCATAGGAATCTTACAAATATTTTAGTTGGATAGGCATGTTACAAAGAAGCCCTCTTCCTGGAGAGAAATTGCAGATCAACCTCTGTAAAGTGGCCTTGCTGCTCACAGACAAAAGTTTCATGAAAAGGGCATCTTTCTCTATCTTGACACCTTCTTTTCACACAGTTTAAATTAAATTCAATGAGTTGAAAACTCGTGAAAATAAACAATCATGTTAGGTGTGTGTTAGTATATAGAAAAAACTAGCAAACACATAGGTCACACAAGAAGATCAAAGAATCTTCGACAATGGACACATTCAAAAAAAAAATTATATTTGTTTCTTTGCCACCACATATAACTTTATTTATCTTAACACATAGAGAGACAGACAAGCCAGATGATCTATTTAATAGAATGAAATGGATGTTGCTTACTTTGTCCATAGGAAAAATTAAAGAAGTGACTAGGAAAATTTAAATGAATTTCATAAATACATTAAAGAGATAAAACCTACAAGGTAGGAACATAAATTTAGAACATGGCAAGTCAGAGTCCAACAATATATCAAGTTACACATGATGGGGATATCTTTGTTTTTTAGTACCTATTTGTTGTACTATTGGTAATAGGAAAAATTACATAATCTTATTAAGAACATAAAAGCAAGATGGATTATGCAAACACATAGTATAATTAGAATGAGAATACTTTCAAAAACTAAATGGTTTCAATGCCAGAATTGGTCTAGGAGATTAACACTCGGGCGCCTTCTCTTTCCAAAATGTTTATTCTGGAAGGAAAATCCCAGAGTGACATTCTCTCGGAGTCATGTAGTAGCCTGATGTCTTATGGCTGGTGTGTCGCACAGTGCCACATGTCATTTTATGCATGGATACCACCTGTTCTTCCTACTGCTTGCCACATGTCTGCGACAGTTTCCATTTGTCTCTGGTACTTCGGGCTTCTCATTCTCCCACGGTCCCCCCATACCTGTGCATTTATTCCTATTCCAACCTGACAGGGATTATGCGTCCATGCAACACTTGTTTTCTTTGATAATGGTAAAATAAAACTATTTTATAATTTAAAATTTTTAGGTAGAGGTTGAATCAACTATAAAAGTTACAAGTTATTTGAGGTTATTTTTTTTTTCATTTATAATTTTTGGTATTTGTGTTTTTTTTAATAATGTGAGATATTATTTTTGGAATTAAGTGTGTAGAATACGTCTTTTTTTTAATAAATGAGAGTTAGTTAACTCTCTAAATTTTTATAAGTTTTAATTATATATTTAACACATTGATTAGTGAATAATCCAATTATTTAAATAATTAATTTATTTTTTATTCAATATTTTTCAAATCCTTAATATAATTTAAAATGTAAAATTGCAAGAAAATATATTAGAAGTATTTTTAATCATATTTTTGGACAACACAGGTAGTCCAATAGAGGATGAACACCTTGAGTAACCACTCACACATCTAGATAAAAGATAACACGTGGATGTTTTTATGTAGAAAAACCCTTGCTGAGAAATATCCACTGCCCCAACCAACATGGCCAATTGAGGCAATTTATTAATGCAAAAGAAATTCTTTTACAAGAGATTTTCTCACAATAGATCATCAACGAATGACCCTCCATGCTCTTTAACTAGAGATAATGGACCAATCGAGTGTTAATCCATGGATCAATCTAGCCGTTAAGATCGAGGATAATATGAGTCGTTGTATCACTCTATAACGGGAACATATTGTGACTATTGGATTACAAATGCATACTAAAGAAACACACTTTAACCTAATGACACATTAGACCAAATTGATCTTAACTATCTCCTAAGTGTTTAAAAGTCCTAACATCCCCCCTTAAAAACAACTTGGGATAGGATTGAAGGATTTACAAATGTGACACAATAGGAGAAGTGAGGAGGAATTAGAGCCTATCCCCCCTTAATAACAACTTCCTAAACTCCTAACATAGATCAAAGTTTGGAAAACTTCGCTTCTGTAAGAGACATTGTGAAAATTTCCGCAACTTGATCTTATGTAGGGAAGAAGAACACTTCAATAACTTGATCATGGATGAGGTTTCTAATGAAGTGCACATGTAGCTTGATGTGTTTGTTGTGCTAATGTTGAAATAGATCTTTGGCGAGCTTGATGGTACTCTGATTGTTGCACTAGAGGGTGGTAGGATGTTGCTACTAGAATCCAAACTCTAAAAGGATCTATTGAAGTAACAAGGATTCTTGACTTGCATTAACCATTGCTCGGTACTTCTTCTATTGAATAAAGAGAAATATCATGTTATTTCTTACAATCCCAAGTGATAGGTCCAAAACCAAGGCTGAAAACATAATTTACAGTAGCCATTCGATCATTAGGGTCATCGACCCAATCTAAACCACTGAAACCGATCAACAAAGGAGTCCCCCTTGAACTGTAATGTATCTCGAAATGAACTATACCCTGGACATATCAAAGTATATTTTTAGCGACTTTCCAATGGATTTCATAGGGTGTTTCCATATATAAGGAAACAAGAAAAAAATCAAAGGAAATATTAGGTTGGGTATGAATCAAATATAAGAGGCTTCCAACTAACTGACTGTACAAAGTGGCATTGACTTCAGGAGTAGTACAAGTGGCAACAAGTTTGACTCTAGACTGAAAGGGAGAAGGGGTTGGTGTAGTCATCCATGTAAAATTGGCGAAGAAGGTCACAAGCATACTTAGACTGGGAAAGAAATATTCCTTCCTTGGTTTGCAATACTTGGAGGCCAAGGAAATAATGAAAATGGCCTAAGTTTGTCCTTTCAAATTTCATTTTAACATTGGATTTCACATGGGTTAAAAGTTTAGGGTCACTACCAGTGAGGATAAGGTCATCAACATAAAGAAAAAGTATTATGAGATGGATTCCTACTTTCTTGGTATAGACATTAGGGTTAGAATGACATCTATAAAATCTAGTGTCAAGAAGAAATCTGTCAATTTTGGCATACCGAGATTGAGGAGCTTTCTTAAGACCATATAGAGATTTCTTAAGGTGGAAAACAAGGTTGGAGTCATTCTAGACATAGCTAGGAGGACATGTAGATATATTCTTGCAAATCCCCATGCAAGAAGGTGGATTTAACATCCATTTGATGGACCTTCCATTTATGTGAGATAGCAAGAGCTAGAACAAGGCAAATGGAATTGATTTTGGCTATAGGGGAAAAGGTTCCATTATAGTCCATTCCTTCAAATTGAGAGAATCCTTTGGAAACTAGTCAGGCCTTGTGTCTTTTAACACTTCCATTTAATATACACTTAGTTCTATACACCCATTTACCTCTGAAAAGATTTCTTCCTTTCAGAAGAGGTGCAAGATCCCAAGTATTGTTTACCATTGAGGAATGATATTCTTCATTCATTGTTGTGTCCCAATCTAGATGGACTGAAGATTCTGCAATTTTTTCTGAATCATGAGTCTCTGAAACTTGATCCAAAAGAGAAGAGGCTCGCTATAAATGTGAACATGTTCGACGTTGATCTAAAGGATCATCGACAAGGTCACCAATTTCTTCTCATTTTGAACAGATCCATCTTGAAAGTGGTGTTGTTGGTGTAGGATCATGTTTAATGGAATCATCTGGAGGAAGGTGAGTAGGAGGAGGTGGATTTTCATCATCACTATCATCATCTAAAGATGAAGAAACCAGAATAGGAAAAAAATATGACACAAACACTGAATATGGATTGTGGTTCGAAGATGGCTCGTAGATCAAAGATGGCACAAATATCTAATTAGGGTCGCATGCCAGGAAATTTTCATCAAATTTTACATCTCTTCTAATAATAATTTTGTTGGAATGAGATTGAAGAAGTTTGTAGCCTTTAACATCTTCAGAATATCCAACACAAATACACTTCTCAATTTTAGGCTGTAAATCTTTCCTTTTCTCATAAGGAATGTGAGCCCATGTTGTACTACCAAATACACAGAAATGACTTACATCTAGCTTAATTTTAGTCCATGCTTCTGCCGGTGTTATATTTTTTAGAGATTTTTTCGGAGTGTGATTTACTATGTATTTTCCACAATTGATGGCTTCCGCCCAATAATTAATACTTAATCCCTTATATTGGATCATACAATTAGCCATTTATTTTAGTGTGCGATTATTTATCTCAGAAACATCATTTTAATGTGGTGTATATGGAACAATGGGTTGCATTTTGATGCTTTATGCAGTGTAGAAACTTGTAAATTTATTGTTCACACATTCTCCTCCATTAATTGTTCTTAACCTTTGAAGTTGATGTTGATATTTTGTTTCTACAAGGGTCTTGTAGGCCAAAAAATTGTCAAAAATTTCACTCTTAAGTTTTATGAAGTAAACCCAAGTGTGTCTAGAGAAGTCATCAATAAAATTTAATAAATACTTGCACCCATAGAAATAAAGAGAAGAAAGCAGACCACACAAATCACCATGAACAAGATGCAAAGAAGTTGAGGTGTGCCAAAAGGCACTTTTGTCAAAATTGTCCCGATGATTTTTGTCGAGAACACATCAGGCACAAAAACTATCTCTACAAGAAAAAAGATGAAGACCAGTTAACATGTGTTGATTACATAGTTGTTGCAATGAGCGATAGTTTAGATTATAAAACCACTCATGCCAAAGTTTGTTCAATTCATCTCTATTAGAAACAAAAACTGATGGAAAAGATGATGACCCAAATTTGTCAAACTTGTACAACCTGGGAATATCGTCAACAATTCCAGTTGCTAGGACATGCTTAGGACGTTTTAAATCCTCGATTACAACTTTGTGAAGTGAAAACTCTACGGTTTTACCTTCACCTGAATGAGTGATATGATACACTCATAGAGGGTTGCAGGAAAGACTTGGAACACATAATACATTATTGAAATGACAATTATCTACTTGAACTATTCCATACCCTACAACACTAAGAGATCTATCATCACCAACAAATATTTGTTTGGTGTTAAATTCATTTAGATAAGAAAATATGGCTTTATCCTTAGCCATATGATAATATGCTCTAGAATCAATAAGATACTCATTAGAAGAAGAAGTAGAATTTCCATTGAAGGGGAGACCTGAAGGAGAAAGTGCATGCCCATGAGAAGAAGAGTTAGAAGAAGAATCAATATTGATGGTGTTATTCTTCATCGTGGCTTCGAAGAATTCCATATTTTTAAAACATTTAGACTCCACATGACCATATTTTCCACAAAATTTGCAATGTTTTTTAATCTTCTTACTTTTATATTTTACTCGTTTGTCACGGGTAGGAGCAGATGCTAGCTAAGAGGGTTTGGGACCCTTGTTTTTCTTATTGTTGTGGTAATAACTTTTCTTCTTGGGATGCTCGGATTTGTCTTTCTACTGGGCCACTAAGGATTTTTTGGATGTACCAGTAGTACTAATTAATGCAATCTATACAAACTTATCTTGCTCTTGAATCAAAGAATCACAAAAGAACTCAAGAGTGGGAGATTTATAAGCACTCCCTACAGCTTCTCTGGTGGCATAAAAGGTAGATACAAAGGTAGAATATACACTACCAAGATTAGCAAAAATATTATAGATGCATTGGCCTCCCTTCAGATCTAGTTTGCACTATATACATAAAATTCTAGGTGTTTTGAACTTAGTTAAATAATCTTCAATGCAAGGAAAATCATTGGGAATTAAAGTCATTAACTAATTTCCTAGATTGTGGGATCGAATAATATTGTGTTTACCGAACACAACTTCAAGTTTTTCCCATCACTAAATTCCACGTGCTTCGTCATTATTAATAACTCATTTGAATTTATTTTCATCATCAATGGGTTCTTTTTATTTTCCCAAAGTAATCTGGTACACTCCTTTACTTCTTAATACATCTTCCATATGGGATTTCCATGAGAAGTAGTTGGTACTAGTAAGAAAAATATCATTGGGAGAAGCCATATTAAATATGTTGAGAATATCGATTTAAAATCTGAAACTTATGGTCGGGATTGAAATCCCTCGAAAATAGGATGATTAAAAAAATAAACAATGGAAATGGACTTCAAATGTAAAAGTTATTCCCTTTTGAAAAAAGGAATATATAGTAACCAAAGAGCCATGTGGCAAGTAGAATTTGGTCCACGTGGTGATGCATGTCCTTCACTAACTTTATTATAACCTTATTTTTACGAATAAGTTTTTTATGAAGTGATCCATTTTTATAGAATAAGTAGTAATCACTTTACAATGAAGTTACTTTGTAAATGAAAGTTGCATGCAGAAAGTAACTAAAAAATAATATTAAAGCTACTTTATAGTGATTTGCTTTTATAATTTAAGTGAAGTATACTTTACAATGATATAGAAATAAATCCATTGAAAGTTGTAAGAGGCCAAGGGTTATGCAAGTTGATTGGTGGAATTGAAGTAGTAAACATAGATTCATCCAATGATAGTAAAAAATCTAATGAAAGGGTGACCTAATTTGAATGGTACAAGGACATCATATTTTATTTGAAATCTGGATAGTTTCCCATTGGGATGACAACAAAAGAAAGGAGATCATTAAAAATGAAATCAAATGCCTATGTAACCATCTCTAGTGATTTGTTTCAAAGAAATTCAGATGGCATGTTGTTGAGGTGTCTCAACCATTAAAAACCCATTGAAGTTTTGAAAGAAATCCACGAAGGTGTTTGTGGTGGAAATTTTTCTCCAATGGTTACATCCCATATAATCACTAGAGATGGTTTTTATTGGCCTATTTTATTCAAATATGTACATTCCTTTGTAAGGAGATGTTTTCAATGTAAAAAAGTTTATGGCAAGATGAAAAGTGATGTTATGCCCTTGAAAACAATTGCAGTAGATAGTCCTTTTACACAATGGGTTTTATATGTTATTGGTCCTATAAGTCCAAAATATAGTAAAGGTCATTCTTACATACTGAGAGTCACTAACTACTTTACAAAATGGTTTGAAGATAACATTAAAGGAAGTCAACTATGAGCATCTTATTCAATTTTTACAAGAAAACATTTTATCAAGATTTAGTGTTCCGGAAAAGCTTATCACTGATAATGGTTCTATATTCATTAGTTCAAAGTTCACAACCTTCGGTGGAAATTTTGGTATAATAAGGGGGCAATCATCAAATTACTATCCACAACGAAATGGATTGGATGAATCAACTAATAAATCTTTGATACAAATTCTCAAGAAAGCAGTTGCTATGAACCAAAGAGATTGGCACAAAATGTTGGTTAATTCTTTGTGGGAAAGTAGAATAATGCCAAAGAATAGCACCGTGCATTCTCCATTTTCTTTAGTATATATAAAATATGCTAGATAACTAGTACATTTGGAATTGAATGCATTAGTTATTTCCATCATAATTGAAAATGAAGAAGGGACTACACCAACGCAAGTTCGATTTCATCAATTGATGCATTTAGAGGAGAAAAGAAAATAGGAATTTAGGAATATCCAAAAAAGACAAGAGGTAGTAAAGAAATATTTTGATTGGAATGCCATAGTCAAAGATTTTTGCAAAGACCAGTTTGTTTTATTATGGAATAAGGATAAAGAAAAACCATCACTAAACTCAAATTTTGATTCCTTATGGATTGGTCCTTATTAGATCGAAAACAATTATGGTTTCAATTCATATATATTAAAGGGAATGGATGACAAAATTTTAAAACTACCTATCAATGGGAAACATCCAAAACACTTCTTTTGATCATGCTAGTCATTTTCAACGACTAGTGTACCATAGTCCTATCTGTATACTTATTGTTTATAATCACCACATGTAAATATTCTTCTTTGACTCCATTCCCAATGAATTAAGGCCTTACGGTTTCTCATCAACCCATAAGGGGTCATTGTCCCACAGTTGGAGTCAATATGTTGATCCATTTTCATGTATCATCTTTGTATTACAAGTTTAACTATTTATAGAACCCTCCCTTTATTTCCATTTCATAGTCCACCGTGTTCCCTACAATTTTCATAGTTCTATAGCATATTGGAAAAACATTTCATATGTTAACACACTTAGTCATTTTTATGACTTTTACTGTGTGGAGATTCCTTACACCATGTGCAGATCCTTCATTTCAAACTTTTTTCTTTGTGCTCCGCAAAAATCCTTTTCTCCACACACTTTTTGTCCCGCATGAGCCAACACTTAGAATATTTGCGACCTTTTATCTTTTGTAGAGAACCCAACACAAACCTTTCTTTGCACATCCTTTTCCTCTGCACTTCCTCCACCTCCATTTTGCACCCTGTGTTCTCAAATTGTACACCCTTCATAACTTCCCATACTTAGACACTTTTCATAGTCCGCATTCACTCTATACTTATTCAATTTTCTATCATCTCTTGTGCGGAGAACTTTGCATAGCTCTTCCTCCGCACAACCATAATTCTACACAACTTAACCTTTGCAAAATTGATCTCTCTACCTCTTATTCCATACTTAGTGAAATTCTCCTTAGACCACCATTCATCATTCACTTTTTTCTAGGTCATTTATGATTGATTGATGAGTACTCGATTCATAAAGAAAAATACAGTGATCCATGGTAAATGTGGATTAATTGTCTCATTTTTCCATAGAGAACTTGCTTTTCAAAAATAACTCCCATTTATGGTTTGCGTGCATCCTAAAGGAAAATGTACGTGATGAAGGGATTTCTTATTAAGTATTATTCATGAACTTATCTTTAAACATCTTGAGCTTCGTAATTCATAAGTAATACCCATCACGTATATCAAAATGTATTGAAAAGAGTAAAAAATATAGCAATTAGAAGAAGAAAGGAGAATTTCCATGGAGACATTTTCAACTCTCTTGCATGCCAAAATAAGGATTATCATTCATCAACTGTACATCAGTGGTATTCAAGCATCACTCCTGAGTAGAAACTTGCTAGAAATATTTGGATGACTAGTTTGGTTAGTTAGCTTTGTAAGATGATGAAGATGACCCCCCTCATGTCAATATTGAGAAGGCACATATAGTTTCACAACCCAAGAGGAAAAGAAGTACAAGCAATAAAGGTTCTCAGATTTATAAAGGTTCAAGAGATGTTCAAATTGAAATTGATAACAATAATGTACCTAAGTGGGTGGCATCACAAATCACTAAAATTCAATAGTTAGCAGAAGATTTGGACCAAGAGGGACCAATTGTTTTTGAAGAATAATCCTTAACACTACATAATGTCAAATACAATAAAGACGAGAAGAAATTGCAAATAGATAAAGTTCATGTCCAAAATAATAAGATAACCAAGAAATGTAACTTAGAGGTAAACGTTTCAAGAGTTATACATTCTAGACTCCTCAAGTTACACATCTGGAGACACTCTAGCTCATTCTATTTCAAAGCAAGAGCTTGAAAACATTAAATAGAAGAAAAGAATAAGTGAACTAGAGGACGCCTTAAGTCGTAGACCTTTGTTTACAGATTTGAATGAAATGAGGCCTTTCCTAAATAAACCTTTGTGGTAACTAATGTTGTTGTGTTCTTTATTGTCTCTAGGACATAATTATGTGGATATTGAATTAACAAAGAAACATGAGAAATAGATAAATATATAAAGATCAGTGCTTCAGAGAATCAAAGGAAATATGTAATAAAATAACTAACTTGTAGCACTTGAATCTGTACTTACTATCTTTTTCTTGTGTTCCTACTTTGCTTATGTTTCCTCTTATTCTTTCTTCTTTTGAACTTCATAATTGATACGATCAATTTCTTCCTTCTCGCCACCAATAAAGACTAGTTACGATGAACTGCTAACAAGAAGCATAGCTTAACAAATAACTCTCATCAAATATCAAATCAAATTTAATCCTACATGCATAACAACATCAAACAAGAGGCCAACTTTATTAGATTCAATAGAAACCAATATAGTGCTTAGAAACAATTTATTTGAATACCAATGTTTAAGTAGATCTACATTTGGTTTACAATGGCACTAACCTCACCCAAATCCATCAACAAATTTTACATAAATTACCCTAGTGACCCAACCCAACAAAAAAATCTTTGATCACCTATTAAGTTTTGCATAAAATTATTCAAACAAAAGAGTTAACACTTTTTGAGAAATTAAATTTAGCGAAGAGGGAAAAATTGTGGGCATAGTACCTTGCAAATTCCTTAGAACCATTCGACAATGGTCATCAATTAATGTGGGGTTCAAATACTTCCCAACCTCAATTGATTTAATAAATAAATGAAAATACATTGAAGTATTGTTTTTTGTTTCACTTCCCTCTTGAGCATTCTCTATAATAAAAACCCTATTACTCGAGACAGTTTAACAGGTTTTCTACCATATCTATCCATGGTCTACATTACAATAGGGCACTGCATGTGCCTTCTGATATGCGGGAAAAGAAGGCTGGGGATGTGGGTGTTGCAGCTATGAAAAAATCACTTCTTCTTTCGTCTCCAATGTTCCAAGCCTTCTTCTACCATCTTGAACATTCCAAGACACATCTGTGTTGCCATCTATTTTGACATACATTGACACATGGCTTCCTTCCATATGCCCTCGATAGTCAATGAAATTGGCAAAGAGACTCTCCCTTAAAATAACGACAAAGTACTTAAGGTTATGGGCCTAATTTTTATTGATAGAACTTTGAGACTTCCTCACTTGAAAAAATCTACTAGTGGTTCTTAAAAGGGAAAACTATTAGTGGTTTGTAAGGGGGTAAACTTCCATCACTATGGGATGCCTCTAGGTTTTGGGCCATTAACTTATTTCTTTACAATGAAGAAGACAATCTTTTAACCAATGAAGCATAGTTTAAGTGCATACTCCAAAGCCAAAAAACAATTAGCGGAGAAAAGTCAAGTGATATGCAAAAACACTATATATGAAATATGGATACTCTAGCCTAGTAGAAGTTGAACATCATATCAAAGAGGAATAAACAAATTATGTATATACAAGAAAAATTGGTGAATGCAGAAAGAGTAAATGTTGGAATCTCGTTTTATCAAAACTATTCTTGTCAAACAACAACGTGAAGAAAATGATAAAAAAAGACAAATGAGAAATAACCACAACCATAGCTTGGACAATGGTGGAGATTAAAGTTATAGGATTTTTATCTTTCATTTTGGGCAAGGATATGCCCACACATAAAGCAATGATTGGGATCTTCAACCCAAATTCCATCACCACAAAAGCATAGAAAACCACACAACAAAGAAAGAGATATAAAATTGGTTACATGTATAACATATTGAATAATTTTTAGCGCTGTTTAGAATACCCATAGTATTAGTTGTTTCTTGTCTATGTTTTGGATTCACATAGAGAGTTAATATACAAAAATTGCATAGATAACTTTTAACAGAAAAAAACATCACTAACTAAAAACTAAAACTAAAAATAATATGTTAAAAAGCATAAAAGTTAGTGATGATGATAATGATGGTGGTGGTTATTTTGAAAGTAAAGAAGGAGCTCTTTTTTCTCGGCTATGCTAGGGTTTGGAGAAACAACAAGCTAGGGTTTGATAGTCACGGTCATAGCAGAGGATGGCATGGTTACCAAAGGGGGTGGTAATGGAAACCCTTCATACAAGAAGGTAGTCATGGACAGGGGGAAAGTCCCACGAGGCATAGGTTTCAAGCAACCAATGATAAGAACCTCGGGATCAAGAATAAAAAAGAATGAAGAAAATAACGAGGAAAAAAGGGATTGCATGGGGGAGGAAGCCAGAGAAACCCATAATGTTGCGCAAGAGCCAGGGAACCCCAATGCGGTAGAAGGGCGCAACCTGTGTAAACCTAAAACAAGACAGATACACAAGGTGATACTAGAAGATCCACAAACGAAACTCTTTAGGGACCAGATGAAGACACTAATTTGCAAGCTCATGGGTTTGTGGCCCACAGAAATAAATCTGTGCACCTGGATAAAATATCAATGGAAGCCAAGCGGAGAAGTGGAACTCCACCTGGGTTCGAAAGGATTCTTCACAACAGTATTCATGAACTTGGAGGACATGGATAAAGTCTTTGACCGGGGGCCATACTTCCACACCTCAGGAGGACTGTACATGCAGTGATGGAAGGAAAAATTCTCGCCAGAGAAAGAAACCTTAAAAAATGTACTCGTCTGGCTGCATCTTTACTCCTTGCCGCTAGACTACTGGTTTCCATCCACCTTCAAAGAAATCGGGAACAAACTTGAAAAATATGTGACGACATTGGAAGCAACCCTAAGAAGGAGATATGCATCCTATGAAAGGATCTGCATAGATATGGATGTTTTGGGGGCACTCCCAAAAGCCATAAGCCTGGAATTTAGTGATGAGGAATGGATACAAAGCATCGATTATGAGAAGATCCCATTCAAATGCAAAAGATTCCATGAACATGGACACCTAATTAGATAATGTCCTCTCAATAAACAACAATAAGCGGAAAACACCAAAATACAACAAGATGAGGATGGGTTTATAAAGCCGAACCATAGAAACAGAGAAAACAAGAATACCAAGTAAAGCCCCAATAGGAAGCAATCCAGAATCCAGGACTAAACTAGAAGGGCGGGACAAAACCAATAAAGGGGAAGAAGGAGGAAAGTAAAAGGAAAAAACTAAAGAAACTAGGGAACAAGCAACAAATGAGAACACAGATAGTACAAGAAATAAGATGGAACAGAGGGATAACGCAACTCCTATGGACGGAGAAACCAGAGATGCCAACACACCCATGCAGGAGGCATACGGAGACATGGAAATGACACCAAGCGAAGAACACACAGAAGATCATGATCTCAAAGATATTGTGGAAAGGGAAGGAATAGTGACGCAGACCCCTCCCCAAACCCACAAGTCGAAATCTGCACAGGATCTTCTCCTTTCGGCCCGAGAGCTCGACTGGCACTTTTATTTCCCTTTCGAGAAATCTACCCACAACAACACCTTGAGAAAATTTCCTCTTTTATCTTGGGATATCGGACTTCGTGATTTCGCGAATCCCGTGGTCAAGCGCCTTACCTCTTCGACCTCCAAAACCCGAAATGCCAACACTTGACCTTTTCCTGATGTCAATTTTGTCTTTTTGGATTTCGTGAATTCAGAAGTTGTTATGTCATGCAACTCTTCCCCTCAACTCCTGAACTTCCAATTCCTGATTTGCCGAAATACAGATGTCTCAGTCTTTATTTTCTCTTCGCGATTTTTGGGTTTCAACCACCGAAAGTTGCTTTTACTATACCCTTGGGATTCCTGAACCTCCGAATCCTGAAATTTTAAAACTCTAAGGTTCCGCTTTCAAGGAGATCAACGGCTGTGAACTCTCCCTTGATCCAATGGTCAGCGCAATTCCGCGTACCGGGAATTCAATATGCTAACATTTGAATTCTCTGTCCTCTCCACCTTCCGATCTCCAAAGTTCTGAAATACCGAAATGGTACTTCTCCTTGTTGTTTTCCACAAACCCTGACAAAAATCCTTTCGTACTTCGGGTACTTGATGTGACAAGACCCAAACTTGCAACTCGGACTTTCGAAGTCCAAAACTTTGAAATAATCTGACGGCCCTGGAAATCTTGATCAATGGTTGACGTTAATTTAGGCTATCCAAAGGATGGCTCTGTCCTAACCATTATCCCTCTCGCAGCTTCCGCAGATCCAACGATCCCCGTTGTTTCGGGATTCCTCCTCGAAGAATTTCGACCGTCCAAACTCTTCCTCAAAGAACTTTTGCTTTGAGTCACCTCAGTAATCCTCCTCACTATGACTTGGCCTCTGCACGATGACCAAAACCCCTCTTCTACTCTTCACACCTTGAAGACGTTAATTCTCCTGAGCTTCCTTTCACTAACTCAAATCTCTTATGAGATTTCTGCACGCACTCCTTGTGGCACTCTTCAAATACATATAAGTATTTGAATCATTTGACTCTGTGCAACTCCTTGTGACAACAGTCTTCAACCCTCTCCTTGGTTGACAAGTTATGAACTTCCAACCAGCCTGCGCACACCTTGCACGGTTTCTGTGCCTAACTTGCACTTCTGCGGAAGATGAGAATAACGGTATCCCTCTTGAGCTTTCAGAGATGAACTCTGAACTCGTCGACACACTCCTTGTGGATGTTTCACTGCACTCCTTGTAGGAACTCTTGCTCAGATAGAGAAACAATTGAAACTCATTTCCTTACTCTCTCAGACTTCAAATACTTAACATGAAATCATACATACATAGCATAAAAGAAAATGTACAACAGAAAGAGTAAAACAACCATGAGCATAACATTCAACATGTATACACAAAAAGTATTTGAACACCATGAGTCTGAATCAAAGCTTCATATATAAATCTCAGAACTTCTATACATGGGTTCTTCTACACAGCTCTCTGCTTCTTCTCCTCTATGCTCTATGCTCAATTGATAATGTTAATGTTACAAATGATACAAGATGAGGGTGTCTATAGTCAGTTTTCCCTCCTACGCTCTAAACTGTCTAATCTAGAATTTTAAATCTACCTACTTACATTAACTGCCTATAAATTCCTCTACACCTTACAGATGAGAGAGGATCGCTCAAGATCTGTTTACAATATGGAAGTACACACTCTCTTAACTATTACATTAATGTCTGCGCATCCAAACTTTCAAAACAATTCAAACATTTTCAACATGTGCCAAAAATGAAATGGCGTTTGTCCCACGCTTGCTTGCTGCTGGCGATGCTCCTGCATCATACTCCCTCACTTGAAAGTTTTCATGAACTCCTGTTCATGAGATCTTGCACAGTCTACCCGTTATTTTGAATGTCTGCTTCATTCTCCCAGCTGGCATCTTCAACTGGATGTCCCTTCCACTTGGTCAAGTATTCAAAATACTCTTTTCTCCTAGTCCTCTTGCTGACTCTCTTGTCAAGTATACTCTCCATCTGTGGCTTTCCAGCTATAGGCATTTGTTTATCCCACTAAACCTGTGTCTGTTCACTGTCTTCTCTTGCTTCTTCAGCTCTGTAAGGGTACAAATATGAGATGTTGAATATCGGTGAAATTCTGATCCCATCGGGTAATTCGATCTCATATGCATTTGACCCAAATTCAGAAACTCCCCTGGGTTGCATTCCATACACAACCTGAAATGGACTCTGCTCCGTGCTTCTATTGATCAAATCATTGTAAGAAAATTCCGCCTGTGGTAGAATGTGATCCCATTGACTATGGTGTTTAATCACTAGGCTCCTTAGTAAATCTCTCAAACTTCTATTTTCCCATCCGTCCGAGGATGATAAGCTGAGCTAAAAGAAAACTTTGTCCCCAGCTTCTTCCATAAAGTCCTCCAGAAATGTCCCATGAACTTGGTGTCTCGATCTGAAACAATGCTCCTTGGTAAGCCGTGAAATCTGTCAACTTCTTTGAAAAACAGGTTCGCAATGTGAGTTGCATCACTAGTTTTCTGACATGGTATAAAGTGTGTCGTTTTAGAAAATCTTTCTACCACCACAAAGATTGAATCAAACCCTCTTTGCATTCTTGGCAGCCCTAACACAAAATCCATGCTTACTGCATCCCACAGCCTCTCTGGTATGGGTAACAGCTGATATAACCCTGTGTTTTGTTTCCTTCCTTTTGTGTGCTGACAAATTCTGCATCTGTCCACGAATATTTTGACATCTGCTCTCATTCCTGGCCAAAAATATGAGCCATTTAA
This sequence comes from Picea sitchensis, assembly GCA_010110895.2. Lineage (NCBI taxonomy): Eukaryota > Viridiplantae > Streptophyta > Pinopsida > Pinales > Pinaceae > Picea > Picea sitchensis. Next base: position 78,320 of record SNQJ01S0027538.1, on the reverse strand, counting down.
TTTCGAGAACGTTTTATCATGACCGAAATGTCCGACCAATCCTCCACTGTGTTTTTCTTTCAATAGATTCTCCCTCATGGAGCATTTTGGAATACATAGTTGATTGCCTTTGAATAATAATCCATCCTGGATCATATATTCAACCCATTGACTTCTATCTCTGAGAACTAGATTCTCAGATGTCTTATACACCTCTTTGAAATTTGGATCATTCGTGTACATGTCCTTGAGATTATCAAAACCCAATGTTTTGACTCTGAATTCCTGCATAAGCAAACATTTCCTGCTCAAAGCATCAACAACTTTGTTAGCAGTTCCAGAAATATGTTTAATTACAAAAGTAAAATTATGCATGTATTCAACCCATTTTACATGCTTCTGGTTCAATTTATCCTACTGAGTTACAAATTGCAATGCATGATTGTCACTGTTCAAAACGAACTCTTTAGGAACCAAGTAGTGCCTCCACTTCTTCAGTGCTTGTATGACCGCATAAAACTCTTTGTCATACGTGGAGTACTTAACCTTCGCCTCTTTCAGTTTCTCATTGAAGTATGTGACTGGCCTGTCATCTTGGCACAAAACTGCTCCAATTGCAAATCCACTAGCGTCACACCTGACCTGAAACGTCTTGCTGAAATCTGGCAACACCAGAATTTGATGTTCAATAATATTTTTCTTTAATAAATTGAATCTTTTCTCTGCTTCTTCTATCCAGTGGAAAGATTTATGTCTTTTCTTCGCTGTGTCCATCATCGGTGCGCTAATTCCATTGAAATTCCCGATGAATTTCCGATAGAAACTAGCCAATCCATGAAAACTTCGAACTTCAAAGATACTCTTTGGTGATGGCCAATTCTTAATCACCTCCACTTTATCTGGATCCATCTTCAACTTATCTGCAGAAATAACAAACCCCAAATAAATGAGCTTTGTCTTCATGAATGATGATTTCTTCATATTTATCAACAACTTCTCTTGCTGCAATCTTCTCATCACTTTAGCCAAATGCTTCAAGTGCTCTGTTTCTGTCCTACTGAAAATTAGTATGTCGTCAAGGTACACAATGACGAATTTTCCAATGAAATCCTTCAAGACTTCATTCATCAATCTCATGAAAGTACTAGGTGCGTTCGTTAAGCCAAACGACATAACAAGCCATTCATACAGCCCCTCATTCGTCTTGAATGCTATCTTCCATTCATCACCTTCTCTCATACAAATCTGATGATATCCACTCTTCAAATCTAACTTTGAAAATAATCTTTCCCCACTCAAGCAGTCCATCAAATCGTCCATTCTTGGCAATGGAAATCTATACCTGATGGTAATCTTGTTGATCGCTCTTGAGTCTGTACACATTCTCCAGCCTCCATCTTTTTTTGGACTAAGCACCGTTGGAACAACGCATGGACTCAAGCTTTCTCTAACCAATCCCTTTTCCATTAAGCCTTGGACCTATCTTTTGACCTCTTCATTCTCTTGCGGCATCAATCTGTACGTGGCTTTGTTTGGTAAACTAGCTCCAGGTATAAGATCGATGTGATGACTTATACTCATGATAGGTGGCAATGAACAAGGTAGTTCGTCCACTACTATATCAACAAATTCTTCCAGTAGCTTCTGGATTTCCTCTGGTAAATCATCCACTCTTGTGCTGGTCAAAACAATTCTAGGTTTCCTGACCACAATGAATTGTGGATCTTCCTTCTTCTTAACCTCCTTAAGAATTTCCTTCCCACTCATGAGAAGTACAATGTTGCTTACTTTTGTTGTGACTTCTTTATCCTTGATTGGCAACAACATGTGAGTTCTCCCATTTTTCTCCAGGGTGTATGTGTTCTTTCTCCCATCATGAATCACATTCTTGTCATATTTCCACTGTCTACCCAGCAATAGATGACAAACATCCATGGGAATGACATCACATA
>SNQJ01S0027538.1:61783-76299 GCA_010110895.2 Picea sitchensis | reverse complement strand
TTACTTGATGTCCTTTTTGTAGCCACGAAACTCTGTATGGACTTAGATGTTCAATAGTCTCCAGCTCCAGCTTTTCTACCATCTCTGTAGAAACGAGATTGTTTGTGCTACCACTGTCCACGATGACCTTGCATACTCTGTCTTTGGTCTTGCAAGCAGTCCGAAAAAGTCTATTCCTTTGGACTGCATTCTCCGCTTCCTTCTTTGGCATTAAGACAACTTTCCTCATCATCGGTGATCTTCTGCCTTCAACATATTCTGCCTCAACATTCCATCTTTGTGCTTCTGCAATGTGAGTTTCACCTCCTTCTTTCTTCTTATCTAGACATTCATAAGATTTATGCCCATTCTTTCCACATGTGAAGCATTTTACTTCTCCACCTCTACCTCTTCCTCTTCCTCTAGCGCGAGGAAAAATGTTGTTATCAGCATACTGTCCTCTCTGTTCGACATACTTCCCTCTTTGTGAGATTCCATCTCTCTCAGTCTGAGTTTGAGGTTTCTTCCATTCCTCTTTGGTTTTCTGATTCCTATCCTGGGCAACTGGTTTTCCTCTGGCTTGACTTCTGCCTCGGCCTCTTTGACCCTGCTTTCGGCTTAGCTTCTCTTCAGCCTTTAGAGCCATATGATGAGCATCTTCCACCGTTTGAATAGTCATCATGCTCATCTCATATTGAATGTCATATCGCAAACCATTCATGTACCTGGCAACCTTTTCATCATCACTTTCGCGATGACCTACCCTGATGTTTAGTTTGTAGAATTCTTCAGTGTACTCCTTCACTAACATCAACTTCTGTCTCAAATTCTGCATTCTTCGAAACAAAGTAATTTGATAATCCTTGGGTATGAATTTTGCTTTCATCTTTGCAATCATTCTATCTCAACTCTGGATTTTTTGCTTGCATTTGCAACGTCTGTCATCTTGTAGTTCATCCCACCACAATGTTGCATGTCCTTTAAGTCTTGTGACAGCTTGTTTAACCTTTTTGTCTTCCTCGACATCTTCATAGTCAAAATATGTGTCCAGAGCTCTAATCCAGTCTAGAAGCTCTTCAACATACAGGTTTCCCTTATATACTGGAATGTCCATTTTTTCCCTGGCACCCATCCTTGCAACAACCCTGAGTAGGCGCTCATTTGCTACAACTTCTTCTCCTTCATGTTCGGCTTCATTTCCACTTTCGGAATCACTAAGATCCCTAGCACCGACTGCGTGCCTCTGCGCTATTTACATAGCATCCATCCTAGCACGTAAGTCATGCACATCTCTTGCCCCTCGTGGTTCAGGTAATTTTCTTCCCCTTCTTCTTGGCATTTCCCGTTCCTCTGGTGGATCAGGTGTTTGTCTGTTTCTTCTTCTCGGCGGCATGGTTGTAAAATTCCTTTTTTTTTTCCTGCTACAAAAAGCAAAGAAATATTTCTGAGCTTTGATACCACAACTGACGCAGACCCCTCCCCAGACCCGCAGGTCAGAATCCACACAGGATCTTCTCCTTTCGGCCCGAGAGCTCGACTGGCTCTTCTATTTCCCTTTCGGGAAATCTACCCACAACAACACCTTGAGAAAATTTCCTCTTTTATTTCAGGATATCAGACTTCGTGATTTCATGAATCCCGTGGTCGAGTGCCTTACCTCTTCAACCTCCGAAACCCGAAATGCCAACACTTGACCTTTTCTTGATGTCAATTTCGGCTTTTCGGCTTTCGTGAATTTGGAAGTTGCGATGTCATGCAACTCTTCCCCTAGACTCTCGAACTTTCGATTCCTGATCTGCTGAAATACAGATGTCCCGATCTCCCTTTTCTCTTCACGATTTTGAGGTTTCAACCATCGAAATGCGCTTTTACTATACCCTCGGGATTCCTGAACCTCCGAATCCTCAAATTTCGAAACTCTAAGGTTCTTCTTTCAAGGAGATCAATGGTTGTGAACTCTCCCTTGATCCAACAGTCAGCGCAATTTTGCGTACTGGGAATTCAATATGCTAACGCTTGAATTCTCTGTCCTCTCCACCTTCCGATCTTTGAAGTTTCGAAATACTGAAATGGTACTTCTCCTTGCTGTTTTCCACAAACCCTGATAAGAATCCTTTCAGACTTTGGGTACTTGATGTGTCAAGACCCAAACTTGCAACTTGGACTTCCGAAGTCCGAAACTCCGAAATAATCTGACATCCCTGGAAATCTTTATCAATGGTTGATGTTAATTTAGGCTATCCAAAGGATGGCTCTGTCCTAACCGTTATCCCTCTCGCAGCTTCCGCAAATCCAACGATCCTCGCTGTTTCGGGATTCCTCCTCGAAGAATTTCGACTGTCCAAACTCTTCCTCAAAGAACTTCTGCTCTGATTCACCTCAGTAATCCTTCTCACTATGACTTGGCCTCTGCACGATGACCAAAACCCCTCTTCTACTCTTCACACCTTGAAGACGCTAATTCTCCTGAGCTTCCTTTCACTAACTCAAATCTCCTATGAGATTTATGCACGCACTCCTTGCGGCACTCTTCAAATATGTCTAAGTATTTGAATCCTTTGACTCTGTGCAACTCCTTGTGACAACATTCTTCAACCAGCTCCTTGTTTGACAAGTTCTGAAGTTCCAACCAGCCTGCGCACACCTTGCATGGCTTCTGTGCCTGACTTGCACTTCTGCGGAAGATGAGAACAACGGTATCCCTCCTAATCTTTTAGAGATGAACTCTGAACCCGTTGACGCACTCCTTGCGGATGTTTCATTGCACTCCTTGCAGGAACTCTTTCTCAAATAGAGAAACAATTGAAACTCATTCCCTTACTCTCTCAGACTTCAAATACTTAACATGAAATCATACATACATAGCATAAAAGAAAATGTACAACAGAAAGAGTAAAACAACCATGAGCATAACATTCAACATGTATANCTCAAATAGAGAAACAATTGAAACTCATTCCCTTACTCTCTCAGACTTCAAATACTTAACATGAAATCATACATACATAGCATAAAAGAAAATGTACAACAGAAAGAGTAAAACAACCATGAGCATAACATTCAACATGTATACACAGAAAGTATTTGAACACCATGAGTTTGAATCAAAGCTTCATATATAAATCTCAGAACTTCTGTACATGGGTTCTTCTACATAGCTCTTTGCTTCTTCTCCTCTATGCTCTATGGTCAATTGATAATGTTAATGTTACAAATGATACAAGATGAGGGTGTCTATAGTCGGTTTTCCCTCCTACGCTCTAAACTGTCCAATCTAGAATTTTAAATCTACCTATTTACATTAGCTACCTATAAATTCCTCTACTCCTTACAGATGAGAGTGGATCGCTCAAGATCTGTTTACAATATGGAAGTACACACTCTCTCAGCTATTACATTAATGTATGCGCATCCAAACTTTCAAAACAATTCAAAAATTTTCAACATGTGCCAAAAATGAAATGGCGTTTGTCCCACGCTTGCTTGCTGCTGGCAATGCTCCTGCATCAAATAGATATCCCAAACATATTGGAGCAATGGAAAAGGCAGGGTGTAGACAATGTACTAGCAGATCAACTAGATCGTATCCAATACCTCTTACTCCTAAGGGAGGAAGCAAAATCCAGAGGGCTCAAGCATACGCACGGGGAGATAGGGTACCTAGGAATCAAAGTAGGCGAGGGACAACCACAACTCTCACCCAAGAAAATGAGAAGAAAGAAAGGCAGGAAATCAAATAGCGTAGCCCTACAGGAACTAGGAGCTTTGCTAATAAAATCAGGTAAGATAAAAAAGATCTTTCCCAACTCCCCACCACATGCTTAAATGAAGATTATAACATGGAATATAAGAGGCCTAAGCAACCCACAAAATAAAAGAATCCTTAAAAACAAACTGAGGAAGGAATAACTGGACCTATGTTTCATACAAGAGACAAAATGCACTATAGACAGAATGGAAACAATCGGCAAAAAAAATGGAGCATGTACAAGATGTTGGTTGTCGAAGGACAACAGATGGAAGGAGGTATTCTCACTTTGTGGAATCCACAAGTGATGAATCTACTAGTAGTCAAAGCCACCACACACACACTATCGGTTAACATCCAAATCATAGGTAACATGGAGGTTATTCTATGCACTAATGTGTATGGACCCCAGATGTTGGAGGAAAATAGAAGAATGCTCCTAGACCTAGAAAACCTAAAATCCCATTCCAAAAACCTCCACTAGATCATGGAAGGGGACTTCAAAATCATCACGACACTTGAGGAGAAAAAAGGAGGCACCAGGAGAATGAATAGATATGTGGAAGAATTTTCAAATTTCATTGACACAATGAAGATGGTAGACATCAAAACCAATAATGGCCAGTTCAACTAGAACAACAAATGGATAAATCAACATCAGGTAGAGACAAGGCTAGACAGATTCTTGGTGTCAGATTCCATCATTATGTGGGTATTAACTTTACACTGCAACATCCTTCCCTGGGGTGGTTCTGACCACTAGCCAGTCCAATTGGAAGCAAACTTCCAAACCACACCGAAGAATAGACCTTTCATATTTGAGAAATTTTGGATTGAACATCCCACCTTCAAGGAGAACATCAACCAATGGTGGTGGGAGGAACAACCGGAGAAAGGGACAAGGATGTTCAAACTATACAAGAAACTCAAGTACATCAAACATAAACTCAAGGAGTGGAACAAGGAAATTTTTGGAAACATAAACCAAGAGAAAAAACATATTGAAGATAGAATGAGGAAACTCCAGGAAATATACATAGACGAGGGATATACAGAGGATCGAAAAAGGGAAGAGATCCAAATGACCCAGGAATGGGAAGCAAGATGTCAGCAGGAAGAGACTCTATGGTGCCAAAAGTCCAGAATCAGGTGGCTAAAGGAAGGAGAGAAGAGTATTAAGTTTTTTCATAAAACAACCATTGCCAGAAGAACCCACCACAAAATCCTGAAAATTTGGGATCAGGATGGGATCGAGAGAGAATCCCACAAGGAGATTGAAAATATACTGGTAAATCACTTCCATGGGATAGCCCAGGAACCCAACCAAGACCAAATGGAGGCCATACAAAGGATAACTCAACACATCCCTCGACTAGTTACCGAGGAACAAAATATCAATCTAAACAAACCCATAGCTAAGGAGGAAATTGACCAAGTGGTCCAGGAGATGCCCAATGGAAAATCCCCAGGTCCAGATGGTTTCACAGTGGAATTCTTCAAAGCCCGCTGGGAAGTCAAACATGACATTTATAGGGTGGTGGAAGACTCCAGATGTTCAGTCTCCATTCTAAAACCACTAAATGCCACAATGATTACTCTAATCCCCAAAGAAAATGAAGCGAGGACCCCAGACCGCTACATAACCATAGCTTTATGCAATGTGGTTTACAAGATAATATCCAAAGTCATAGCCAATAGACTGAAACCTCTCCTACCCACACTGATTTCACAAGAACAGGCGGGTTTCGTAGAAGGACGACAAATTTTGGACATCATCCATGCCCATGAGTTGATACACACACTAAAAGTCCAGAGGAGAGGGGGGATGATAATCCAACTGGACCTAACAAAGGCTTAGGACAAAATTAGTTGGCACTATATGGTCAAGACTCTGGAAGCCTTTGGCTTCGGACAACATTGGATCAATTGGATTGTCAGCTTAGTCTCAATGACAAGTTACTCGCTCTTAATAAATGGAGCCCCAGCCAAACCCTTCTGGCCTTCAAGAGGCATTAGACAAGGAGACCTGCTATCCCCCTTCCTGTTCATTCTGATGATGGAAGGACTCAGTAGAAGCATAAAAAGTGCAAGCAGGAGAAATAGCAGGCATCAAACCTTTCGAAAACTTCCCTACATCCACGCACCAACAGTGCATTGATGACTACTTACTCCATGCGCACGGTCAAGGAAGAAAAATCCTATAAAATAATCTTAGAAGAGTTTGGGGAAGCCTCAGGAGCGAAGATCAATTACTCCAAATCCACGATCTACTTCTTCAATACCAACCCTGCAATTCAAAGAAACTTGGAAAACATTTTGGGGTTTGAACGCAAAATACTCCCAACGAAATACTTGAGAGTCCCCTTGACGGACAAATCATGCAAAATGGAAACGTGGGAAGGAGTGATCAACAAAATATAGGAGAGGGTGAAAAACTAGACTTACAGATCCCTCAACCTGGCGAGGAGACTTATCCTAACCAAAGCGGTTCTGCAAGCAATTCTGACCTATATGATGTTAGTGTTTCCCGCTCCCAAAGGTATACTAAAAAAAATAAGAGCTATCCAAAGGGAATTCCTATGGCGAGGAGCGGAAAATAAGAAAAAATGGGCCCTGGTGGCCTGGGAGAAGGTCTGCAAACCAAAATGCAAAGGAGGCATGGGGTTACATGACCCACAAGTAACCAACGAATCCTACGGGGTGAAACTCTAGTGGAGATGGGTCAAAGAAAAATCATCTCCATGGGAAAACCTCTGGAAGGCCAAGTACACCTCAGACATCAACGACCAAGATCGAATCCATTTTACGAGAAAAAGGGAAGGATCAACCATCTGGAATCTAGCCTGGCGCAACAAAACCTGGATCCAGAAACACATCTTCTGGGAAGTGAGGAATGGTAAAACGACCAGATTCTGGGAGGACGCATGGCAACATGAACCCATAATAGAAAATCCAGACAGGGAGGAATTCCAACAGGAAATGACCGTGCAAGGAAAAATCAAAATCCATCACGACTGGAAACAAGAAAATGATCACAACAGATGGAGGATCTAGGACAAACTCAATCCATAAAATAGAGATCAAATCACAACAATAACAAAAGAGGTGGAGGAGGAATTGGGGAAAAGGAAAGTTGTAGTCGTAGAAGAAGAAGACCAATTAAGATGGGGCAGGGAAAATGGTGGGGAATTCAACCTAAAAGAAGCTCGGAATTACATTGTGGACCAGGACCAAGAAGATCCTGCGGAACAGTGCGGAAATATTTGGGGCAGCTCCCAGTGGCCAAAAATCAAAATATTCAAATGGCTAGTACTTCACAACCAAATTCTAACTTGGGAAAACCTAAGGAAAAGGGGTTTCATAGGCCCATCACGATGCCACCTATGTCAAGCTAAAGAAGAAACAACAAATCACCTCCTCGATGAATGTAATTACACAACCGAGATATGGGATTGGGCGGCATGCATTTTTCACCAGTCCAATAAGACCCGAGGTAACATCATCGCAACCATCAATAATTGGAAGGAGAGTTACAACGAAAATGAAATGGTGATCCTTTGTTGGAATCTCATGCCGGGGATGATCATATGGGCAATATGGAAAGAAAGGAACAGGCGCATATTCAAGAATCAAAGCCTTCCAGAAGGGAAACTCAAGGAAGCAATAATCTCACAAATATGAGAAATAGTGCAGAGCCGCAACTACTAGACTAAAAAAGCACAACTCATAGGCCAAGACTCCCGCATCCTAGAAGATTTAACCTAAAAGATGGGTGCAACAACACACAGGTAGGGTGGCCACCGCAAATCCAAATAGGAGAGCGCAATTGGACACCCCCTCTGGCAGGGTTCCTCAAGTTGAATTTTTACAGGGTGGCAAAAGGAAACCTAGGAATGACAGGGATGGGAAGGGTAATCAGAGATAGTAGTGGTAAAATAATCCGGCTGTACGTTGGGAGTATGGGAAATTCAACCAACAATGCCATAGAATTTGGAGCCCTGGAGCTCGGTCTCGAAATTCTAATCCGCGAAAGGATGATAAACACTATCGTGGAAGGTGACTCCACCTTGGTTATCAACACGGTGAAGAGACTCCAAAATGACACCAAGGTGGGCAAGGTTCAGATACATTGGTGCTTGGCACACTCCCTACAAAAATCTAGGAGCATTTGCAAATGGTGAACACAGTGGAGTTGCACTAGGTACGTGGGTCAGCGAATGGCCTGGCGGACATAATCACCAATGAGGGGGTTATCAAGGAAGGACTAGAACTAGACACTACCTGGATCAACATCCCGAGCAGACAATTCAGAATAGATTGCATCCAACTAGCGACAAAAGATCATGACAACATCTTAAGCAAGGAAGGTCACGTCGAGGAGGGCAGTGTAAGGCACAAAAGACCCAGGAAGGATATGACTGCCCAACACTCAACCACCAATTACAATACATGATCAGATTATACAACAAGTGAGGGTATGACAACAAGGTCATGTAAACAGTAAGAATTGCAGGGAAAGACTGTGGGAAAGTTTAGACGGAAAACAACAGGCAACGAATGACATAAGACAAGAGGGATTGACACGGATCATTATCGATACACCACACCAAAGGATAGGTACGAGGAGTAGCACAGTATGATATCCAGTGAGCAGGGGCAAAGGCCCGCACATGATTAATGGTCGAGTCATCATGATCATATGTACCGTGACGGGGAAAAAGGACGGGAAGGTTCACCTCTACGGGTAGACCATGATTGGAAGGATGAGGTCGCAACAGGGGAAGTTCCATAAGAGAAGAAACAACAGAAATAGATGCAAACAGGTAGAGCGCAACTGCAGGGGCTACCACAGATACAAGGGCAGGGGAAGGAGGAACCCCTGTGTAGACAGGAACATGTTGAGAATCCAGCAAAGGAGCTACCATAGTCCAGACGGGATGGTGCGAATGAAGCGAACACAGAACAAAAGAAACCTCCTAGGGAAGGAAACTATGAAAAATCCTCGGCGGGTTTCAAGGATGGAGCAGGAGGCAAAAGACGCAGAGGCCACCTTTCATACTCTGGTTGCACCAAAAGGAAAAGCGACCATCACCCGGTGGGAAAAGGAAATCAAAGAAAAACACAAGGGCAAAGCATAGGAAGCTCTGACTCAAGAAGCGGACTGGATAATAGACCCAGGAGCCACGCAGCCCAGGGAAACACTCTACCACAAAATGGTGGAGCTGGCATGGATAACAAAGATGATGATTGTCAAAGTGAGCTCAGAAAGGGAAAACGCTAGACTGGAGAACAATAAGGAACACAAGAAACTGCTGAATGAAATATTGAGTCACCTCAGTAGTCTGGAAACCATTACAAAATTGCTAGCTAAGATCAAGAAGGACCAGAGAACCAAGACATAGCGCTTGGCTACTCAATTCCACCTCTACTTATGCTACATCCATCACATGGACATCACGCTAGCTGATAGAAACAAAGTGCCAACACATATCAGAAAGACTCGCACAATCTCCCAGAAGGAGGAGAACAAGGGCCATGCAGATGAAGGAAAGAAACACATCATTGTCTTGGACTAGTGTCTGGTTAGTCTTCTGTCAAGTCATTCTGGTCAGTTTAGTGTTAGTCTCAGCCTTTGTTTCTCTTTCATGCCTGATATGCTTATTTTTTCAAAAACTGGATATGGTAGGACTGGGTTGGTTTCTCATGGTGGCAGTGCAGTCATACCCCTCGTTTATTATAGAAAACGCAACTCAAGAACCTCTGGTCTGGTTTCCTTTTTGGCAGACCAGAGAGTCACCCTCTTTTGTATTATAACCCTCCTTTAGCAATACAGGCTCTTACACTCACTTACAAAAAAAATAATAATGTTAGTGGTTAATGTTGAGTATGATATTATATTTAATCATTATAATTCAAAAGTAAAAAAAATAATAATAATTCAATAAGTCAAAATCAATAAATTAAAAACCTTTTAAATTTTTATTTTTTTAAATAAATAGAAAAACCCAAACAAATAAAATAATATCTACCTAAAATTAATAAGGTTAAAGTAAAAGGAAAAAAAAATTAGAAAGTAAAAAAAAAATGCAGTGATATATTAATATTAATAATGATACAATAATATTTAAATTAATGTTTAATCATTCCGGCCAATCTCTTAGTAACTTACTTAAGACAATATAAAAAGGAAATAAAAACAAACAAATAAATAAAAATGTTGATAACAATATAAGTACTATATTAATATTAAGTTTAATTTTAATATTGATATAATAATATTTAAATTAATATTTACTCATCCCGACCAATCTCTTAGTAACTTGCTTAATACAATAGATCAATCCCATCATGTTTTGATTGTATGTTGTCACAGAAACAATGGTTTGATACAAACATGGATGTGTAGAATGAGGGAAGGAAGAACTTGCGGGTATCGAAGAAAGTAGTTGTTCTAATTCATTGAGACGAGTAGTGGTAGAGGCATAGTTGGGAAACTAGAACAAGGAGAAGTCTATGAAATGTTGAGCTAGGCCTATGGTGATTAAGCTCCACAATGTCTACTAACCCTGCGACCCCTTGTGATTTCTCAACAATCAATATGAACTCTTCCATGGAATTCGATGGATCGTAGTCAAAATATGGGCGACATGAAGCCACAATTCCATTGATGACTATGAAGAATCGCAACGTCGAACTTATAGTGCTTGTACTTTTCATTGTCCTATGCACTACTATGACATTGAGGTTTGCCATAAAATAGGAAGTTGGCCTTAAAAAAATAGTTTAATTATTAGATTTTTTAAAAAAAATTTAGGTGCAATCTCATGAGCTAATATATATAATTTGTGTTAATATGTAATTTTATGAGTTCTTTAAAATTTCTAACAAGTTTATGAATTTTTTTTTCTAAAAGTTTAATATTTAAATTACTCCATAAAAATATTCTAAGTTGGTCATTTGAAACTCCAAGAGGCTTCAGTTTTTTTTTTCTCATTTTTATATATTTTTTAAATTAATATTTTTGTTAAAAAATTCTTGTAGGAGCATCTTACCATAAATAATATAAACAAAAAATAACATTTTGAAAGCCAAATTTTAAAAGATTATCCAAAATTCAAATCAAAGCATGAAAAAAAATAAAATAAATGTTTTATAATATAAATTAGATTAATTTGAAATCAAAGAAAAGTATGTCTAATGTGGGCTTCTTCCATGAGTTTTATTGATTGCTTTGGCTCTTGGTTCATAGGTTTTTTCACCTCTTGCCATATTAAGAACATACTCAATTGACATATTTGGATGTTGATGTGACGCTTGATTTAGTAATTCTAGATATTCTTGGGATTAATTGATAGAGCACACCACAATATTCTTCCAATTTCTTGAATTGTTTTTTTATTGAATCACAATCTTTAATAGCTTTGCATGTCCTAAATTTTTATGTTTATCTTGGTTACATACTTTGTTATTTAAATTTTGTGTTATTTAAATGAGAAACTGTTACCTAATTATCAATGAAGCTAATTGTGCCTTTTCAAAATTCATCTCATCTCCAAGGCTTTACAAAAGAAACAATGTTCGGAGTAGTTGTGTTATGCCATCATTTTGTCCTTCCAAACTTTGTTTGAAAGTGCGCTTAAACCAACATCGGTTCAAACCTGGAGAGGAATTCTAATTGCTCGGACTTGAGATGATAGCTCTGTGATTCCAATAGTCCAAAAAGAGAGAGACCGGATTGCAAATCTACTAATGCTTGCAGCCCCGGAAAGAATACCCAGATTAAATGATAGCTTGGTGATTCCAATAGTTAAAAAAGAGAGACCCAACAACAAATCTACTAAAGCCTATATCCTCAGAAGGAATAACCCAAAAATTCCCACAATATAGGAGAGGGTTGAGCTACGGAAGCCATGGTCTTCTCTTCTCCTAAAACAGACCAATGAAGACAAATTAGGTTGTGAACCATAATAAACCCATCTTGCCAAACCAACTTCATTCCTCTCTATTTAAGAGCGTGAATTGTCATCGAGGAGGATATGTGCGAAGGTACACAAAATTTAGGTGGTGTTAATGCCCATCTCTTCAATATGAATGTAGTGCATCACTTGTATTGCCTTGTGGTCATCATAGTAACCTTACTTAATTATTATCATTGCTTAAAGTAGAACATGTTGCTTCATTAGCAAAATGCTCTACTTGTTTGGTGTGTTCCCTTAGCACAGGGAAGAATTCAACCAACTCAACCCTCTTTGCTTCTTATTGAATTCCAAAGACAAGTCTTGTTATGTTGTAGTCCTTTGAGGTTAAGGAGTGCTGCATATGTCTTATAATGATTCTTGAGTCTCTTATAACCAAAAGGTTCCTCATCCTTAAAGCATTAAGTGTCCTACGATCTTGAAATAGAGTCAATACCTTAGCTTGGTTATTAGAAGTTTCACCATATCCCAATTCAAAATTTGTTTCAAGTTTTCCTTCATGATCAAAGACGATCTCCTTATGCCTACCACCCTTGGGTTCCCGTCATATTGAGAAAAATCACTTGAATTTGGATACATGCATTGACCACATGCCCAATGTTTGCCTCCACACACTCACAACAAATAACTTTTGGCACATGCCCCTCCATAAGCTAGCCTCAACAATTTCCTCTTTCACAAGAGATAAACAATTATATAATTCAAACCATTCACAACCAAATCAAAATAATAATAATATAGTTCAATGAAATATCATTTTTATAATATTAAGAAAGTGAAAAATAAAAAATAAAAACTCTTAAAATATCTTATGTATAAACTTTATTTTTTATTAACTCATCAAAATTATGAAAATTGAATTAAAATTCACTTTTTAATATTTCCAAATAAAAATAAAACATTAAAACTAACCTATTAATTTCAATCATCATCATCATTTCCAAGTGCATTTATTTGGGTGTATTTGAAAGGTGACATCTTATGTGGAGAGGAACAAAAATCCCAACGAAATAGAGGAAATCGTAGATAAGAGGTTAAATCTTGGTGGAATAGAAGTAATCGTAGATAAGAGGTTGGGTACATGGAATCCATCATCTATATTATCAACAAATTAGTGCTTACATGTGTTGAAACAAGACCATCCTGCAGGAAGACCAACAATAAGTGAAGTAGTAGGAAAGATAAAAGATGCCATCGTTCATGAAAATGGAAACAATTCTTCTCTTCCAAATTCAAAGCAGATTGATATGGAAGATGGAGATTTCAAAGAATTCCTTCAAATAATATTAAATGGAGATTGGTAAAACAAACCAAATAAATTCCTTGTTATTTGTTGGCCTGACTTCGTCAGCCACCCAGTGGTACTATGCAGTCAAACCGAACGATATTTATTTTCATACTAGCTTGGTCAGCCAACTAGTAGTATTGAATGATATTTATTTTCATATTAGCTTGGCTAATCAACGAGTGGTGGTAACTTCCCCACATTGAATATATATATTGTAACATCCCCAGCCACAAACAGGCTGGGAAATGACACTACTCAGATGCTTTACTTAGCTCTGATACCAAAATGTAACATCCCCAGCCACCAACAGGTCGGGCAATGCCACCACTGCGAAACATTCACACACACATATATATAACATGCATTTTAATTGAAATTAAACACATAACATAAGGTTATTGTCACCATTCAGATTCAAACAAGATTAACAATAAATCCACATGCAATGGAACACATGATAACATTCAAGCATCAATAGCACAAACATGCATAACGTATAAATTAAGCACAGACTGATACTTATCTTTTCAAATGGAGTAACACCACCAACTATGTGCAGACCTTCCACAAACCTCCCAGTCGTAGACCACGTTGTTCATCATGCTCAGCAGTCGGTTACCCTCGATCTAGGACTAAGCTCCACCCAGGGCAAAGGAATCCTAGACTAGGTTGAGGTTACAGGAAACTGCACAGTGCAACTGGAAGGATTTTCTCCAAGAGCCTTCTTATGCCCAATACTCACGAACTCTCATTCCCCACATGCATGTCCCACCCCAGGAGTATACACCTTCACTATCACAGAGTCCATCGGATGCTTCACCTCCATTGCCTTGGCCTTCAGCAACAGGTCGGACCAAAATTCTCAGAGCTCCGTAGCTGGTATTGGACTCTCTCTAGGAGAAAACCACTGCCCAACAAACTCTCTCACATGGAGAGAGATTCTCACAGGCCTAACAACCTGCCTCTTCTACCACAGGTTTGACAACATGCTTCTTGAACTAGTTTCAACTCAATTCTTGCAAGGTAAGGATAACAACAATAACAACAACAACATTCAGTTAACTCATGGGTGATAGCAGCAACAGGAAATTGGGTATGGACATCCAAAAATGACAACAATCCACACTAAGACATAGCACGGTTCAGGCCATATCCAGGATTTGTCGAGCTTCACAATAAAACAACACAGGTCGGTTTCACTAATCAGGGTTTTCAGAGGTACGTGGCTATGCAGAGGTCCAACGCAGAGGAAAAATGGGTTCAAACAAGCATCCCCTGCAAACTCAGGCGGAGGATAGAAGCATGCACAGGAAAAAAAACCTTCCCATGAGGGTTTCCTTCACTGTGCGCAGTTATGCAGATGCAGACATAGAGGCAAAATGGTTCAGATGCCCCATATCCCAGCGAAATCAAGTGGAGAATGACAGAATGGAAGAGCGAACCCCCAACATGGCTGACTTCTTCAACTTTAACTGCATGCGCCTATGTCGACACCTATCTTCCTAGAGCTGCATGCACTCCACTT
>SNQJ01S0027538.1:16747-47131 GCA_010110895.2 Picea sitchensis | reverse complement strand
CCAATACTCGGTCAGAACAAGGGGCGAAAAAAGACAAATTTAAATACTTCAACAACTATAGCAAATTTGGCTTGCAGATGTACAACACATATATATTCCAAGTTTAGTTTCAAATAACAACCAATGTTACTATTATATACACAACTAATCCATCTAGTTTCAAATAACAACCAATGTTAACTGTCATATACACAGTTAATCTATGTAGTAGATATATTAAGTGACCGAACATCAGTCATTTTTCAAACATGATCCAAGAACATGACAGGCCAAAGAAGAATATTGTGAATTTGTTCAAATGGCTTTCTGTATTGCACATTATGAGGAAGTTGCACATCCAAACTGCAGATGCTCTCACAGATTTCAGATCAAATCTCAAGAAAAGAAACATCCATATATTGAATTACTATATTCAATATATACGTGATATGTTATCTAAGTCTGCACATGCATCCATTTAACCAGAATTATTTACACGCTCACATTCATCAATCCATTCGGAATACCTGCAAACATTTTCAAAAATACAAATGGCTAAGTCATCCATGAAGCTATTTATTACTCCATTGCATATTAAATCCCTCTCCTCCAATTCAATAAGGACGACCTTTGTTTAATAATTCAAACCTCTATAAATATCAACTATTCATCTGATCTAACTACACTACTAAAAAAGGGCATGTGTCAAAACCCAAATACTAAAATATATGGTTCAGAAAGATTACATGTCAATGGTCTCGCTCAATACTTTCAATTCCAATTAATCCAAGAGAATATATTATGTTTAGTAAGGGCTCAAAAGTAGAAAAGTCAATTGTGAAAAATAATACTACATAAAAATAACCTTAGGAAAACACAAAAAACTTCATTGACCATTTATTGAGGTGCTGAAACTCTCCTGGCATATCCTGCATGAAGCCTCCCTGATAAGATCTTTCTGATACCTAAATGAATACAAATGTTAGAGCTAGCAAAATGTCAAACTGCAAGGCTTCATATAGTCTACAGACTAAATGTCAACCTGCAAGGCTTACTTTTTGTTGGAGAAACTTGTTGTCTTAAGTGGGCTACAAAAATCATTGAGGAAACAAGATCTAATGTCGATGATGTCTTGAACACTCTACAAGACTCATGGTCATAAGAAAAAATAAAACTTTTCACTGTGTTGATACCTGTGACGATTTATGATCCTTATAACTATGAATAAGCTCATGGAAAACATGGGAGAATGTTATAACACAAGAATATATGTCCTTGATGAAAAATGAGATATGGGAGTTGGTATCTCTTCCATTAGGGAAGAATATTGTTGGATATAAATGGGTCTATAAAATGAAATTCTATGTGAATGGTAGTATTGATAAGCATAAATATTGATTGGTCACTCAAGATAATTTTTCTCCTATTTCCAAGATGAACACCATTTTGATTGTGCTTTCACTTGCTGATAGTTTCCAGTGGGATATTCACTAGATGAATATCTCTCAACTGCATTCTATTATCTTGTGCACTTGTTTCATTCATTTATAATATATTGAATATTTGGGTTACATGGGCACATGCCTATATTGATTGTCTTGGATTTTCTTAATGTGGTGTCTCATGCCAATCTTAATCTCTATTTTCTACATATCAACAAGCTAAAATCCATTGATTAAGATCACATTACATTATTAACTTATTAATTACAAACAATTGTTTTATTAATCAAAGTTGCAGCTAATAAATAACCCATGCATGTATGGAAAGAAACTAAACTAATTTTKCAATATMTAAATAGAACACTTAATTTTGGCATTATRTTTAGTGTGTGCACTTGTAGTGAAGAGCTTCAACAACTTCTACAATTTTACAATGTTTGATTGTGAAGGTAATGTTGACCAAAAAGGAGGTAATGTTGACCAAAAAGGAAGTCCTCTAGATGTTATTGCTTTACTTTTGGAAATAAAGTTGTGTCATTGTGTAACAAGAGAACTTTTAATATTGATTTTTTACCACAGAAGCATAGTTGTTTACTTTTAACAATAAATTTCTATCATTGTGCCACAAGAGAAAATTTATTGCAACTTTGTGAAGCATTGAAGATACTAGTCTCGGTTGCAAAAGAAAGGAAAAATTAATTAGATTGAATAGGCTTCTATCAAATGTTGGAGAAAAACCAACATATCCTATGATGTTATGAAGTGACATTTAGAGTTTCATTTCTCTCACAAATAATGTGAGATTTCCTAGGAAAATAAAACACATACATATACAAGATCTCTTGTGAAAGAAGTTGCTAGAAAAGAGTTGGAGCTCCTGTTTTGCAATTCAGAAAACATAGTAACAAATACCTATGAACACCAGACCTTGTACTAACTTTTATTCACATATGATAAATTGAATGTATTGTCTTTGGTTTTTTGTCATTAAAACAAGCTGCGCAAGAGTTCTATAGGTCCATCCCAGAAAAATGTGTGGATGGTTAGAATGAGGGTAGGTAGGTAGTTCAATGACATCTATTAGTGACCATATTTGTAATAGAGATGTAATTGAAGTCACTCTCAATTGAGAGTGCAGTGAATGTTAAGGTAAATACCAAATTTAACCAATATATTAATCAATCATGCTAATATTAATGAAAGTTTTACTTTATTTATCTACTAGAATGTTTGAAGCATACTTTCTTTTAATACTAAATGATAAAAACTCATAAATCACTTAAAGCATTAATCATAATTTAGGAAAGTGACCTTCTAGCTAATGGGATTTTTCAGTATATTGTCAGCTATATGGGAAACGTATCGTACTATAAGGGGTTGGCCTAAAGGTTAAGACAATTGGTTGTGTCCTTGGAGTTTTTTATTATTTATTATCTTTTCATAGAATCAAACATTGATGTCTACATATTAATATCCATTCTAGCAAGATAATGTAACCATTACATGCATTATCTGTTCATAGAATCAAACATTGAAGTCCATGTATTAGTCTCCATTCTAAAAAGATAATGTAGCCATTATAGGAAGTAGGCCTTGTTATATATCATAGATTTTCAAAAAGTGAGGTTTCTTCTATAATTATTTGTAATTAAGATTCTCATTCAATCAAGTTAATATAGAGCTTGCATTTCAAATGGGTACAAGATCATGACAATGGGAAATTTTGCAGTAATCTATTAGATAATCAGTGCCCCATGTAGATTTAGATTAAGACAAGCATCAACTCGCTTGTTGAAACCATTATACCATATGGGTAAAGGTTTTGGGGACCTTGCTTAGGTGAGGTTAACTAGACATATATTGAAAGAATGTTATGATGCTATTGCTCATTGCATAAGGCATTCAATATTTTGTGCAAGGTTTTCTCTTTCCTTCATCTAAGTCTATCCTTTCCCTACTTAAATTAGGATTATATTATGTAAGTAGCAATATCTCCAAAAGTCACCAAACCAATGTTTACATGAATTCCTCCATAACACCGAGCATATTAGAAGCTAGAGGTTGCATACACTTGAGCCTCCATATATCATGCATGCTAATATTTTCTATTGGACAATTGGATAACTCAATGTATGCACTCACCCACTTCAGTCAAAGTTGAATTCCATAGTACACAGGTTCAAAATAAATGCCAATTTAACTGGTTTTTTTATACCAATATTGGAGCATTTACATTCCTGTCTACTATAAGATCAGAGTCGAGAATAAATACATCATTGCTTTAGGAATATATTGTGACAAGTCAATATGGCATGTGAGGAATATATTGTGCCAAGTTTTCCTACTAATCCTTCTAGAGTTTGGACACAATTTCTGAGAGCATGGTAGAACCTCAAGACAAGGGTTTAGAAGCGCAGTTAACCTCAACGGATTTATGAGACTTGTAGCAGCATATGTAATGGTTGAGATGGAGATGAGGTATTATATACCATTCTAAATCTATAGGATCATAAGCAAGTATAATTATGGTTATATATACATGAAATCAATGTCATTGACTCATTGGAGTTCAAAATTGAAGTGATTTTTGGCCTTCTCCTGGCAGCAAACATTTATAAGAATATCATGAGCATTGAATCAACATTTATGAAAGCTCCTAGGCCAAGCATATTTGATGAATGATGTATTCAAAACAAGGTATATAAGGAGCTCCACCTCTTAGAACACCCATAGAACACATTTTAGAGGTGTTCTCTTTTGTTTGAGGATTGTGTTACTTTATTCATAAAGAATGATTCCATCTTGTGGGAAGATATAGAATGGGTTGAAATTTAGATATGGGAAGACACCCCACTCTTGGAGGAACCATTAAACACTTGTTTTTTCTTAGAGGCCATTAAATATTGAAGTCTCTATTCTAGTAAGAGCACTCATATATGCAAATATAATTTTCTCTCCCTCAAGCATGTCATGTTGGGTATATAAGTTGCCACTCATTGTGGAAATACTTTGTGACATAATCGATAGTGCTAAGGCCTTCATAATTTAAACCTCTTCAATTCCCCCTTCATTCGCACTTACACTCACCACACCCATGTCTTAAGGGCCTCATTCACAAAGGATAATTGTCACACCATTGCACCTTCTAAGCATAAATAACTCCTCTAGTGAGTGTGACTGTGCCCTCATTGCTGTCAGTAATGCATTAGAATAGACTTGAAGATGGAAACCCATGATTGTGCCTTTCTGCTAGTAATAACTCTTTGGAATTGATGCCCAGATGTTAACAACTTGTCCTAGGCCACAAGAAACAACCTTCTTACTGGTTTTTTCAATCATGGACAGGTCTACCAATGATATCTTCAACGTAGTGCTGAAATGATAAAAAAGGGACCCCATAAATACTCCAGGATAACCATGTTTCTTGAAAATCTAAAGGCATCAATTGCAAATACAATTTTCATCACATCAAGATGTCCTCACCAATAGATATTATTCAAAAAGAAAATGCCAAAGACAACAATCTTGTTTCCACCAAAGTGCATCTTCAGATCTCTAGAAGTGAAATAGAAAGGTTCTCTCTCCCATCATAAACAAGATGCCAATCTCTCTAGCTCACAACACCTGGTACAGTTCTTCTGAAAATCCCTAAAATGTTCATGCATTTTGGGACATGATCTATATAAGCTCCCTCAAAATTGAGTACCACAGTAGAGTAAAAGTCAATAAAATTTGTCGAGACCATTGAATCATTGCTTGTAATTCCTCCAAAGGAAGTTGAGTGCATTGATCATGTCATGATAGTAAATTTATGAAAGTAAGTCAACCCAAAGATTTGTCTAGAGTTGAGTGATTGTGTGTGAAAGGAGAACACTGGTTGTCTGTTTCCTTTGTATAGGTATTGCAGAAAGATAGCTACTAAGAAAATAATGAGAAGAAATGATAAATACCTGAGCACTGTTCAGAACAACAAGACTAGTGAAACCCTATAATTCTCTGTGTGAATCCCAAAAGGAGATTGAGAAAGCTAGGTGGACAACAAGACTAGGTGTTGATGAATGGTGGACAACAATTTATAAAAGGTGGAGTGTGCAGAATAGGGGGTGACAATTGTGAAATTCACTCAGTTGTTTTGATCCCTTACATAATTTGCTACCACAACAGTCGTCGGTATGCATATGTTCTATTGCTACCTCTTTTCGGAATGATTAGGAAAACATATAAATCAGTTCTGTGTCCAAAATGAACTATCACAAATGGTTTATCTGCAGCCTTCATACCAGCTATAAAGCATAAAAAATGACAGAGTAAAATAGTACACCACTGTACAAAAGGAATACCATTGAAACACAGAAGTAACGCACATTAGAAGAACTCACCCGAAGGCATTTTGATGCCATTTCAACTATTAGCACCGAATCATCCAACAGGTATTGGCACAAAATCTTAATTATAACAGTTACAAGTTCTTGACAAACCCCCACCTCAAGATTGATGCTCACAACAATGTCACCATATTTGCCTTATGACCAAGAAAATCCATTATTGCAGACATCTGGTAAATCAAAATGTAATGACATATGGATCCCCAACACCAACCTGCATAGATATAAATATATGTCAGTATAAAATGTAAAGGGCTAGGGGTTGTTGAATCCAGTGGATGCACATAAGTTTGTCTAATACATATCAAATTAAATCGCAACTGACCTTCCAAAAGAGTCCTATTGCAAAAGAGCAATAGACAGAAAGCAAAACTTTCAGAGTCGATTTAAGATTATTGTGAAATATTTTATAAAATTTGCATACACTTAAAAGAAGAACCGACAAAAGCTTAAATTTGCAATTGCAGTTTTCCTTGAAAATACAGATCAAGCTTACTCTTGCAATAAAATCTCCTACCAGGTCTCTAATACCGTTGACATCATCATTGCAACATAGTTCAACAAGTCTCCAAACAGCAGAAACAATACCAGGATTACAAGGCCATCCTCTACACTCAGAAGACTGCATATCCATGCCACCTCTTAAGAAAAGTATTTCTCTTGATTGCAATTTTTTATGAAGACTCTGTAGACTGAGAAAACAATAAGAACAAGCTCCCAAATGAGGACCTAAGTTAATAAAGAAGAACCTTCAAAATGGTTATTATGTTTCCATAAAAAGTCATGTCTAGGACAAGTTATCTAACAAGACATACCTCCTGAGACATAATTGTTGTGGCAAACTGGATGTCCTTTTGACAAACTAGAAACAAAGAAAATTGTGTAATATCAATGGCATAAGATACAAACACCTCATAAAGAAAACAAATTATCCATTGAAATAGAACATTTGTAAAGAATCAAGGATAAAACCTTGATAAAATCATCTGCCGGAGTCTGACCCTGACAGAGATCTTGAAGGAAATTTCATATATGTTCAAAGCAATCCAAATCAGGAAAAGGATCCAATTCGTGAATCAAGACACAAAAAGTAAAGAAGAACAAAAAAAATCTTATAGATAGCAAAGAAGATGTATTGTATAAGAATAACAAATAAGTCTCTAGAAAATGAGAAACCAACACAGATATGCACATACCTTGACGGAATTATAGAATGAATGATTAACATCCACATTTAATCGATGCAGCAATGATAATACTTGAGAAGATGGCTCTGCAATCCTTTCACCAGCTTTTACATGATCAGATCTAAAGTAACATGCAACCAGTTTTGATATTATTGACTGTCACCAGAAACAACTTAATGAGTTAAGCATGAAAGAAAATCTATGGGGTTTGCCATTGATCCATCAATAACTCAACCTTGTCCAAGATCAACAATGTGGTTTTAAGCAGAAACTGCACAAAAATAAAAAATAAAAACATTTTCTTACCTGAAGTTGACTGCCTACTACATGAGAGGTCTCTTCCAAGGGAAATAATTTAAATATGTCAAGCAAAGATGCCATCAGATGACAACACTGATATTGAAATTAGTGGACACCTAATGAATGAAGAATAAGGTGGAATAGATAGCTGCAAAGTCATTCAAAGGAGGTCATTTAACCTAAAACCATTATACTAAAAGCAACATAATATGGGAGGGAATCTCACTTATTCCATATTAAATAACTATTCAACTGCTTTGAAAGAAAGAGTCTCAAATTTTGTTGTAAAATGTAACCACAATATGCAAAAAGGAAGTCATGGTAACAATGTTCAACATTTTTCCTTTACATACTAATGTATCATCCTTATAAATGACAACATCTTTATCCATGACAACACAAATATGAAGCACATGCTTTCATAAATTTGACAATTTTTAGAATTAATTCGATCATTTTGTTGTTATTATCAATATTGCAGTTTCTTAAAAAAATGAGTTAAAACATTTTGCAGCAACATAAATGCATCTTAAAATTTTTAAAAGCTTCTGAAAATAAATAAAATATGGCACACACTTACCAACAAGTGTTGGGAATAGAAGCTTTGTGCTTAATAATGTCAATAAAAACACCCAGTCTAGCCAAGGGATGGCATCGATGTTGAGCATGAACAACATAATTGATCTGATAATGGATCTGTAATAGAAACTGCAAATACATCCAAAAAGAAAATCAAAATCTTGAGTTTGAGATATTATTCCAAACATGTAATATGTATGACCAATAAAAGTGGAAGAAAAAACAAAAGTTGTTTGATTAGATTAGAGATCAATCTAAACCCCTAAGAAATAAAAATGAATAAAATAAAGGAACCAAGTACTTTAGCGGCTAGCCCCATAATCTTCTACAAAGATTCCTTCTCAAAAACCCCAAAAGTACTATCAAGCTTCTCAAAAGTAGACTTCGCCACATCAAGCAACCCATTATGTGCATATCCTATAATCAACGTTGTCCAGGAAACCACATCTCGTTGAATCATTTTGTCAAACAATTCGCGCGCATTCTCTATACTACCACATTTTGCATACATGTCTATAAGGGAATTGGCAACAACCAGATCAGACTCAAACCCAGATTTTATAATTTTTGTATGAATCTCAAGGCCCTTCCATAGAGATGTCGAATTGGCACATGATCGAAGAACAGTAACAAATGTGAAGTGATTGGGTTGGAGATTTGTTCTTGACATCCGGTGAAAGAGTGCCAATGCCTCCTCAGGAAGCTCATCCCTTGTGCAAGCAACA
This sequence comes from Picea sitchensis, assembly GCA_010110895.2. Lineage (NCBI taxonomy): Eukaryota > Viridiplantae > Streptophyta > Pinopsida > Pinales > Pinaceae > Picea > Picea sitchensis. The sequence goes on along the minus strand of SNQJ01S0027538.1, from coordinate 38,534 downwards.
ATCATGACTGTCCACGAGCACGCATTTCGTTCAGGCATTTGGTCGAATACTTTGCGAGCGTCCACCATAGTGTCGCACTTGGAATACACATTGAGAAGTGTGTTGTGTAAAAGTGCATCTCCTGTAAATCCGCTCTGCTTGATGTGGGCATGGATCACCTTACCCTCTGGTAGGGAATTTCTTTGAATACATTCATGCAATAGACAAATATACATAGAACAGTATAAATGTTTACCTGTGATACCCAGAACGCCTAAAGCCTCGCTGAAGTGGCCTTGTTTATAGAGTGTTGAGATGGTCAAGAGATGTGGGCTCCTTCTTTCTCTTGTGGGGTGATCTCCTCTGTCCCAGCTTGCTGTCGATCGGGGTCGACTGAGTTTTTTTTAGTGTGGGTTCTAAAATTTGGGTGCAATACTGATCATGGGTAGGGTTTTGTTTAGTCGAGGTTTTCAAATTTGGGCGGCAAGGGTTTTCAATAGTGGTCGGGTTTTGTTTGCTATTTTTTTTATTTTTTATAATATATATAAATAATATATGTTTTTTTTTGTTTATAATATATGTTTGGTTTGGTTTTTTTTATATATTATATATTTTATATAATAATATAATTAATATATATTATATTGAGGGCGTAACGGTTAAGAACATGAGTTTACTCCCTAGAGGTCATAGGTTTATGAAGATATGATTGAAATGACAATGCAGATGGCAATGAAAATGATGACGATGAAAATGATGATGATGACGACAATGATGATGACATTAATGGAGGACTTATTTGACCCAAATGTACTAGTCCTTCTGGAGAAGTAACCAAATGACCCAATTAATTTTTCCAACATCACCTTTGAGGGTTTTCAATACTAGTCTGTATGCAAAGTTAATGGTTTTCTTTCATTAATACTATGAGTCCACAGTCTAATCTACCATCGGTACAAATTATTGGTCTTACTACGAACACAAGGATTCAATTTACTTCCCTTGAATATCTCCACTTCTCTGCCTCTATCATATGGGGCTACAACTTGACGCCAATCGTCATTGTTGTAGCTAACGCCGATGGCTATGCCAAAACTTTGTAAATAAATCCACCACCACTTGGACAACCAACAACGAGCTCTATAAACCCTCAATCCATGGCTAATGACTCAACTCCACAACTATCAAGTCTGGTCTCTATGCTTTAACTCACAATCAAGAGGGGCTACTCGAATACTCCATCATACACAATGTTGCTTCGGGCTAAACGCGGTAAATCAAAACAATGACCAGTGGTGCGGGTGGTGCTTGTTGGGTGGTTTTCTCCTCTGCCTCTATGGGATTGAGTTTTACTATTTGAACCTGCCCTAAGCAATGAACGAAGGATGTATGAGGAATCGAGACTGGTTTTTGTTGACTTTTGCGAGGTACCTCCCTCCCACTAAGTTTATTGACATTATTGTCATTATTTTTATTATTATTATTATCACTATTAATTAATTAATTTGTTTTTCATGTGATGCATCCTTACATTACATAGAATATAACATTATCATGTCAAGCAATCCACCATTATGAGTTGGTTCGATTAGCTAATGCCTAAACACATAACCTAGCCACCTCCCCAATGTTTTTTCGACCATCTAGACACTTTCATTTTTATCCAAAACTCAAAACTGGGAGTATGTTTTTCAATGCTCTTCAATGTTGGCAAGAAGATTATAGTCTAGGACACCAATACAAGTGGGGATACCATTGGATACTTGTGTATAACTATATCCTTCTTAAATCTAACAACATTATAGCCTTACACGTGGCTATCTTACATGCCATTCACTTTCAGAACATGATCATAAGTCCTAACTTTCCTTGGTGATTACCGCATAACCAACACGAAATGACATGACATTCTTCATATGATCAATGCATTAATAGATTTTGAACATTCTTAATATGTCCAATATTTCTTACCTTTACCATACCCCACCTGGGTATCATTCATATAAATGTATTCAAACATCATAAACATATCAACTTATGATACCAAAGCATGGTTGAAGGAATTGTTATCCAATTTCTTTTTAGTGCTCATGCAACATTGGCATGACCAATTTCATACCTATAAGGTTTCCATCAACATATTTGATGTTACCTAATCCACTAGTGACTTATGTAAAATCACATGATCCCTCATCCAAACTATTGACAAGCATCCTCTCGTCCTTATTCTTTCCGATGAGGTTGAATATCATAGGTAGCTACATCATCAACATCTTCAACCATGTCCTCAACCATTCCTAGTTATGCAATCACATCAACCACATTTAATCATCAAACCATTCTCATTGCATATGTAACAACAAACCACTTTTAATCAAGATGCAATACTATATATTCTCAAGCATATCTATATGAACTCTACTAGATATTAACTCTCAATATGTCCACTAGTACATATGCATTCCAACTAATTTATTCTCTTGCATTTTCCAGCATTCCTATGCCTTAGTTATCTACAATAAAACCCAAAGAATTATAAACATAAAATCAAGAGAATACTTAAGGAATTCTCCCTTCCAATTCCTCTTCATTTGATGGAACTCTACAACATAGCTAATCATTTTCATGACCTTTCTACCAAATACACATTAGATCATTAGATATATTGTTTTCTCACACAAGTAGCAATTCACTAGATGTATAGACATTTATACTTGCTACTTTTAAAAATGTACAACTCTACTGTACAAACAAAATAAATGTTAAGGCGACAAAATATCCCTCTTTATCAGTAAAAACTTTAGGGGTGAAATTCTTCTCATGGGAGAAATAATGCATACTCAAATGTTGAAGGGATTAATATTTATATTTATAATGTTTTAAATGGTTTAGCCGAAAAATATGTATATTAGATAAGTCATTATCCCAGTGAAAAATAAAATATAATGTTGTGAATTGTTATTTTGTCATTAATATTTCACGTTGAACTTGAAATTTGCCACAATTTCTTGGATTTATTGCAATGGAATGCCAAATTCACCTAGATTTATGCAACTCTTTGCAATAGAGTGTCGAGTTCATGTAGAGTTATAAAATGCTTCATAAATATAGAGCTCAAAATTCACCTCGATATCTTTGATTCAAGGGTTTAATGGTCACAATTTAACTAGGTGAGTGATTTATTCATAGTTTATACTCTCATCAATATAAACACCTAAAATAGAAGCATTTTGAAGAGATTTGGGTGTGTCAAGTATTCCAACCATTGTCTTATTAGGGCTCACACTTAGAAAATTATGGGTTAGTGATTTAGTCTTTTTCATCTAAAATAATTGATTCTAGTGATGTAGAGCACAACCAATGCCTTCAATTTGGGCTTCTGGTTAAATTAATGATTTCATATTATGTTTAGTCCTTAGTCTAAGTAGTATTGGAGGGAGATTTTAATGATAGCAATTACTCATTCTTATTTGTAGGTTCCAATTGTTGTTACTTTGTTAGAATAGGGCTTATGTTATATCACCCATAGTTATACGAAAAACACCATTAATTTTATTACATTTAAGCCTCCTCTGTGTAATTACTCAGGGGTTAAGGCTTTAAAATCTCATCTTCATTCAAGGGTATATAATCACACACAATTATAAAAAAAAAATTGCATGTTGTTAGGGTTTTCTGACTAGCATACAATTATACTGTAGTTGTTGACTTGGATCATATATTTTTCCTCCAATTAGTGGACTAGTTTCATAAACCTCAATTTTTCATCACCCTCTCTACTATCAATCCAATGATTTCAATTATCAAAAAACCATGCTCTTTGATTTGATCCATAGTGTCTTATTACCATACTAATTTGTTGGTTTTGTTAATTAACTGGACCAATTAACATTCACATAGTTTTCTACCATTTCACTATTACTACTTATATCCCAAAATTGATTATGCAAGATACAACCTAGATTAGTGAATTGTCTCTATGATTTTTGTTGGGTTTCTATATTAAGAAACATCCTTTTGACTTATATGGTGTTTATAGTTAGAATGGTGATGGATGGTTGATTGGTTAGAAACATCCTCAATTTTCACATACATAGATATAAAATCTCTACATGTTTGTTTTATGAAGATATCAAATTATTGAAATGGTATTTGTGATAGGGGATAAATCCCCACTTACTAGGGTCAAATCAATGGCAAAGAAAACAAAATATATTATCGCTATATTTCTAGATCAGTTGTGTATGTCAATGCAACATGAATATATGAAGAAGAATACATGTGAGTAGGCATCTATCCCCCTTTATTTGTATTTCAAAAGTAATCTCGAGAGTGTCATGAATACTCTAAATGCTCTAATCCTCTCTTCAAATATATGAACATAAAGAGAAACACAACCGTCCCCAAACAATCAAGTATAGAATTCAAGAAAACCTCCCCATATTATAGTTATATACAAATCAACCTTCCCCATACTTAGTTATAGATGTCATATTTATTACATGATTGTCCATGTGAGAACTAGTGAATGGGGCCAATGTTGAAATTTCTTCAATATGTGCTTGTATGCGTCAAAATTTGACATGGTTAGACTAGACACATGCCTTGACGGTATGGAAGGGTTTCAAGACTTAAGGATGTTTGATGTCCCAGCCACATAATATTTGAGATCGTCCATGTTTGCAACAACGTTCATAATGGGGTGTCTCATATTTTTCAAATGTCATTGTTTCCATTCGTAGAATCTTTGTTGGAACTCTCTTGAAATGTCATGGAACTTCCAATTCAACCACCACAAATGTTATTCACCGACCTTGCATAGTGAGCACTAGTGAATGGGGCCAACATTGAAATTTCTTCAATTTGTGCTTGTATGCATCGAAATTTGACATGTTTAGACTAGACACATGCCTTGACGGTATGGGAAGGTTTCAAGACTCAAGGATGTATGATGTCCCAACATAATCTTTGAGATGTCCACATTTTCATCAACATTCATCATGTTGCACCTCTCATTGTCATCATTCGCCATTCCCTTCTATAGAATCATTGTCGAAACTATCTTGAAATTTTTCATGGAAATTCAAATACACCCATCACAAATTTCTTCCACTGACCCCGCATAGTGAGTAGTGAATGGGGCCAACGTTGAAATGTTTTCAATCTGTGCCCGTATACATCGAAATTTGACATGGTTAAACTAGATAGTTGCCTTGAAGTTATGGGAGGGTTTCGATACTTGAGATCATCCATATGTCCCTGCATAATATTTGAGATCATCCATGTTTGCATCATAGTTCAATATAATGTATGTCTCATAGTGAGCATAGTGAATGGGGCCTGCCTTGAAGGTGAATGAGCATAGTGAAATTTCTTCCACTGACCCCGCATAGTGAGCAGTGAATGGGGCCAACATTGAAATTTTTTCAAACTATGCATGTATGTGTCGAAATTGGACATGGTTAGACTAGACACGTTCCTTGATGGTATGGGAGGGTTTCAAGACTCAAGGAATATGTCTGATGTTCCGGCCACATAATCTTTGAGATCGTCCATGTTTGCAACAACGTTCATAATGGGGTGTCTCATATTTGTCAAATGTCGTTGTTTCCATCTGTAGAATCTCTTTGGGAACTCTCTTGAAATGTCATGGAACTTCCAATTCAACCACCAAAAATGTCATGCACCGACCCCACATAGTGAGCATTTAATGGGGCCAACATTGAAATTTCTTCAATATGTGCCTGTATGCATCGAAATTTGACATGGTTAGTCTAGACACATGCCTTGATAGTATGGGAGGGTTTTGAGAGTCAAGGATGTTTGATGTCCCGCCCACATAATATTTGAGATCGTCCATGTTTGCAACAATGTTCATAATGGGGTGTCTCATATTTGTCAAATGTCATTGTTTCCATCCGTAGAATCTTTGTTGGAACTCTCTTCAAATGTCATGAAACTTCTAATTCAACCACCACAAATGTCATGCACCGACCCCGCATAATGAGCACTATTGAATGGGGCCAACGTTGAAATTTCTTCAATATGTGATTATATGCATTGAAATTTGACATGGTCAAATTAGACACATGCCTTGATGGTATGGGAGGGTTTCAAGACTCAAGGATATATGATGTCATATAGAAACATTTTGAAAACATTTCAACATTGGCCCCATTCACAGGTCACCATTTCCCATCATGTACTCTAGCCCTAGTACAATGTCTTTTAATAGTTGTTTCCTTTAAATTCGACCGATCAGAAAATTAAAACAAAATGAGAAGAGCCCTAGTACAATGCATTTTAATAGTTGTACTCTAGCCGAGAATACCTGCAAACCATTTTTGAAGTGTCGTTATTATAGAAAACTTGTCGCAACATCCGTAAAATGCAACATATTTATAGATTTTATAACATTGCAATTTCAATGATCATTGAACAAATCAAAGTTGACTTGGTCAAAATACTAGGTGACCATTGGAGGGGGAAAACCTAGTTTCCACAACGTCGTAACCACGACAACTATCTTCACAAACGTGGCAAGAGAGACAACTATGTGGAAAACGTGGAAAGAGAGACGATAACGTGGAAAGAGCGAAGACAATGTGGCAAGAGAGACGTCAATGTGGCAATAGCGACGTTATCGGGCAATATGGAAAAAAAAAATCCTCTAGTTTTCGACAGTATGGTCAATTTTGTCCATAACGCTGCAAATAGAACGTCGAAATTTTTACAATATATACTAGTGAGAGGGGAAGAAGAAAAGGGAAAAAAGGGTAAGTATAGAAGAGGAAAAAGAAAGGGAGAAAATAATTTTATCCCTCACACAACAACACTTAGTGTGATAATTATCAAGTGATAGAAACACATTAACTATGGGGAAAAAAATTCTCATCTATGAAATATAGTTGGAGCTCGACCAACTCTGGTTCAAGTTTAAAGAGATGTTTTTTATATTTATTTCAACATTATTCATATTATTTTATTTTAATAGTATTTTTGGTGGCCCAAATGTAAACCATGTTCCAATTTGAAGGGTGTTTTCGGTTGGCAAAATTTGCTCAAACCCATAAGCAATAGACAAAATATATGACTTGACATTCTTATATGCAAACACATTCTCAAATATGTCAAGATTTAATATATGTACAATTTGGATAAAGTATGCAGATTAGAGTTTTTTAACCATACCTCTTAATCTCTGGACCTTGCACTATGTTGGACGTTTCACTTGTACTTGTCGATAGTTCATGTGAACTAAAAAACACGTGTTGTAAATGACATAAACATATTTACCATGGCATAGTAGAATAAATAACTGAGGATATTTGTTTCCTAAACATAGCAAGAACATAATCTATGAATATTTACCTTTGACCTTATCATTGTGCTGATGTTTGCAATGATTCACTACTCATGCTCATGTCGCTTGTCAAATTTTTTTTGATACAAACATGTGTACATTGAACATCACAACAAACAAATATGCATATGCATTGTATATTGTTCATTATTGATATGGATGTGCATTAGGCATATGCATTGTATTTTCTTTGGTACCACTGTTGGCATAGCTTTTGGAAGATTGTACTCCAGCTTTCTTAGTTGTGGCACATAAGGCTTCATCCTTGTGTTCAATTAGTCTGTTCTTTTTTCAATGTAGCAATGCAGAGAATACAATGGACATGAAGGCAAGTTGCTATGTAGGAACACATGTAAAAAATATGGAATACAATTTTATTTATTTCAAGGTAACAACACAAAAAATACAATTGACATGAAGATAAGTTAATATATAGGAAGATATGCAGTATCTAAGAAAAATAAAACAAAATAGCTTCAAATCAGTAGAATAAATATAAACAGAATAAATGGAAAACAATTGGATGTGGAATACGGGTAGAAGTATGCACCTTTGTATGTCTTCTTCTACATTTATGGTTAAGAGTTCTTTGTCTTGTCCAATTTTTTTGTTTGTTTCAATGAAGAAAAGTAAAAAACACAATGAACATGAATGTAAGTTGGTATGTAAGGAAAAAAACAAGGAATATGTACATATAGTAAATAAACTAGAATCAAAGAAATAGAGTAATAGATAGTGTTAGAAGCATGTATCGTTTTTTTTCTTGATCCATGTCTTGTCTATATAAAAAAAAATTGTGTCCAAAATCAATTACAAACCAGGAATAACTAAGAAGTTGGATGATTCTAGCCGAATAATTTGGTTTTGTGCAACAAGTTAGCCCGATATGCTTTGAGACATAGAAATATGATTTTGTAATATGATTGATGTATATTTCATAATTCAAGTACAATACTAATCGTATCATGATCATACCAGTATGTGTCTAAGATAAAGAGGTTGTATTGTGAAATGGGTACATTTGACCATACATGGTCAATAAGTGTGTTTTGTACATGGTTTATCTTGTCCAAAAGAAAGTGGAGACTGTAACTGCAGATGTAGGTTTACAATTCTTTTGTTCTGGCATTATTTTGTAGCATGCCAATATTGAAGTCTCCTACAATGATAATGGTTTCGGTCAGATGTAAATGATCTAATGCATTTGAGAGAACATTCAGCATGTTGGAGAATGTTGCATGCAGAGCAACATAGAGATTCAGTATTGCAATTTCTGATTCATGGAAAATTACTTTTTCCAGCACCATCTCAACATTGTTTTCTTCGAAATGCATATGCTCCAAAATTGTTACATGTTTTTTCACTAATATCATCACCCCATGTGTAATGTACCTTGATATGGAATTGTGATTTGGAAATTGCTTGTTTTGCATGCATAATATCATGTATTTTTCCTGCAATCACAGAATATCAGATTGCATTGTGTGAGAGAATTGATACATATGAGTTTGTTTGTATGGATTGGTAATTATATTGTAGATGCCATTTTGTGCTAGTCCTAAGGCGTTGCATCTCAATATCAACTTTATGTTTGAATTTGAAGTTACCTTTTGTAAGAGCGCTTAGCAAATACAACGAGTCTATACTTTTGACACGGGACAATGTTGTGTATACAAGTCCATGTATTTGAATTCCAGTAGGGTCAAATACAACACTATCAAGTGTTATCCTTGTGATCTGTTGATTGTACGTGTACATGTAAGTTTAATTGGAAACTGTTTTCGAATCTTCTGTTGACCTGCCTTTGCCAATGTCTATATTGGTTTTGATATTCGTAAGATAGGTGTCCAATCGTGCGCAGTGCTTGAATTATAGAGATAAGCCAACTTGTTTTCTTGTCATTGGCCAATATGCGGCTCATGGAACTTAATCTAGAGGACATCAACTTTTTATGTTTTGGTATAATATTTGAGTATTCCATCTGCACCATTCACCAAGCCATCCAGTGAATCATAGTTGCATGCATATATTTCAACTAGCATGTCTAATTCCAGAACAAGTTGCAAAGGCAAAGTGGTTGTATGTTGATGACATGGTACATTTCCATGGTTGTCTTCTTCAAGGTCAATTGAATTGATGATTCTATCATCACCATGCATGAATGATAACATAATATCATGTCAATGTTCCCAAAGTATTTGGTGTGCACATGTTTTATGTTTCTCAGTCGGTTGTCAATGGAATACAAGAAGCGACTTCCAATCAAAGATGCCTCATCTATGAAGACAAGTTGTAGTTCATCATAAATCTTACACAAGGTATCTAACATTTTCTTGGTCAATGGAAGAAAATGTGACTTGTTAAAAGGCATTAAAAATGGAGAGTGGAATGTTGTTCCACCTGCATTATATGCATATTTTCCTATGTATGCAACTATTATCCCCTTTGATTTAATAGGGTCAGTTGAATTGTTTGAGTCATAGATTTATATAAGCATTTGGAATAGTTCTTTCATTGTGAATGTCTTACTTGTTCCTGCCCCGCCTATAAGGAACAAGTGCACATGAGTGTGCATTTTTAAGAGTTTTTTTAATTGTAATGTTCAACAGTCGTCTGACTCTGTAGTATTCATTATTTTCAATAAAGAAAGGATGTTTTGTGACTTGAAAGCCAAGATTGATACGTTTTTAAATGGTGACTACTCAAGGACAAGGAGAACATGCTTGTAATTCATAGGACTCAAAGAGAGTTCTAGTTGTTTTATGGTTTGTCAATGTCTCATCAACATTGTCAGGGTTTTCTAGTTCATGAACTGCACTTTCTATATCACCCCATGTTGGATTAACATTGTATGTAAGTATAGATTGATTGTTTTGTATTGTAGTCTCATAAGAAATATATGCAACTTCCCATATAGGGAAGTTGTGTTTTAACGTGTTTTCATTTTGATCAAATGGAACGTACATCAATAGTTTTTCTCTGCAATAGTTTGCATAGTCAGTGTGTTTGTTGTATTTGACAAAGCGTATTACATTTGTTTTTTTTCTTTTTGATATGGGTGTACCATTTTTTTGTAATGCGATATGAACTCTGCTAAGTATATATTCTTAATAGGAGATGGACACTGGAGGTAATAATCAATAATAGAGAAACATATCACATCCTATGAATTATCAGACTCTTGCTATAAAAAATATGATGGTTTAAGCACAAATGTGTGTTTCTCAAGTGGAGATGTGTTTACGAAGACACATTTCGTTGAACTACAGTTCAGGGGCAGGGAAAATGCAATGTGGATTGCTTGTTGAGAAGACATTTGTTGAAGATTAAGTAATGTATTTCCAAGTGTACGTATCATTTGCATAGCATCAATATGACTTTTTTCATGTTCTTTGTGTATTCTTCTAAATACACTTGTCATAGATTTGTCAACCTTTGTCATGTACGAGGTACGATATGATGCTGCAACATATGCATTGAGGACATACTGTGCATCTGTATTTTCATTCCACATAACTGACATGTCTTTGGAGAAAATGTTGTTCCAAATATGTGAATGTTTTCATTTAAGGAAAACTGTTGGTTGTTTAAGTGTAGATTGTATGGCTTGGATGTACTCATATTCGGTTAGATTTAGCTCTGCCAAGAATTCTTTGAATCTCATTAAGTCAACAAAGTATCATTGTTCTATAAATGCGAACAAAGATTTGTATTTTTCAATGAGAACATTGTCCTCTAAACTAATTGGCTCTATGATTCTTGTTGTTCTCATTGGCGGCACAGGGAAGTTGTATCTGCAATGTGATTTTTTTCATTTTTTACAGTTTCTTGTATGATAATGTCTATGAACTGTGGTAAGTTTTGGATCCAAATGATTTATGTTGCATGTTATGTATTTGTCCAGAAACTGCTCAATCTGTGAGTTGTTGTCATTTCCATAGACTGGTGCACCCTCTATCCATAACAGTGCATGGTCATGCTCACTCCCTCTATTCTGGAATTCAATCACAAAATAGTAGTCTGATATTTTTTCGAAGAACGTTTCATCATAACATATCAATTGCCTCAAAGCATTTATTCTATGCCTATAGTAACACGTACATGTCACTGGGTCTTTTCTTATGAGGTAGTCAATGTCATTATTTTCCAATGTATTACTTTGTTTTTTCCTTTTCCTATTCCTATACAATGCAGACACCATAGCCACCAATGGATCCCAACGATGCTTTTCACTTGTAAATGTGATGAAAAAAGTTGGGGGTCCCAATTATCGGAACATTGCAAAAATAGTTTTCTTTTTTTGTTGCAAATAGTCAGGAGAGATGCAAATGTTTTTGAAATCTATGTATCCAATATCAGATTTTATTCGGACCCACATGTAAAAGATCACTTACTCAATTATTATGCACATTGTTTTGAAAAAAAAAGTTGTTATGTGATAGGAGAAGTCACCGCTTGAATGTAGCAGTTCCCATCGAACTATTTTTGGGTAGCTAAATCGTTCTGTGATGTCACTGGGACATGGATCTCCATAGAATAGTGTTGGGAAGTTCATTTCCTCATCAAATTTATCCTTGAATATTCCAAGTGGACATTTCCCTTAAACAGGTGCAATTTCAACAATCTTGTCTTGCAAGTCCCGAATGTGTTGTGAGTCAGTGAATCCATGTATCAATGTTTCAGCATGTCTTTCATTCTCTGATTCATCGCTTGTATCAAATTCACTAGTAGTGTCAAAATTCTGTGCAAAGATGTCATTTCCTTCTTCAAGAACATTGTTCTAGTTATCATTTATACAGATGTTCTATGCTTTGTACAGGGCCCTGGACCATAATTCTTTTAATTCTTTCATGACAACGTGCACATGCACTTTACATGTCTGGTATGCATTCTTGTATTGAAAACGTCTTTTGAGAGCTACAACAATTGTCATTGTATCATTAATGAATTGTGTTATGGATTTTTGCACAACATCTAGTTGGAAACACACATTAATAATTGATCTTGTTAAGCCCATTTGGGGTTGTTTATAGCCCCAAGGTCTGATTTTTACAAATGCAATTTTTAGAGACACAAGTCTCTCTTCAAGTTCTGTAAGTGTACTTACATATGGTAGTGGTGTATTACATCTTATTTGGTCAGGCATTGCAAAGTGTGGCAGTTTTCCATTTTCAAGTGATCGTTTTCATGGAAGACAAATATTGCCACTAAAAGATGTTCTATCATTTAGTGTCAAGCCAAGGTATTCGGTTTGCAAGTCAGGGGTGAAAGTCTTAGTGTTTTTTGAGAAATTCAATTGCTTACAAATCGCACATGCAATGGAAGGAATGTCTTTAATTTGTTTCATATAGATCTGTTTTTCATCTCTCTTCCCTAGACAAGCATGTGTAGTAAGTGTTTGTTGGTTTTCATTGCTAGCAGTGCATGGTGTTGGCTCTAGGCCATGATATGTGGTTTTTTCCTCTCAGTCAGTACCATGACCATTGTGGGATATGTAGCTACACCTGTTTCTCTCATGCATCTTTTTTTTCAGCATGTGGTAGGTTAACTTATGGTTGCCACTAGAAACTAGTTTCACTTGTTGACAAGCCATGTTGAAGGTGGAATTGACGTTTGCTATGAGAATTTCCTCCTCACCATATCGATGATGGAAATGGTGATGTTCTTTTTCATTGGACATGTGATGTTTGTGTTTAGCAGAAAGTGCTAAAATGTGATTGTGTTGTGCACGAACAATTTTTTTTAAGTTGTGATATGTGATTTTTTGTTTTTTGGTCGAGCTCTCTTTCACCTTATGATGACCAGTTGTACAACCCAGAGGTCTAGAAGGAAGTGTACCAATGCATTTTTTTTCTCTCAAGTATGACCTTTTTCAAGTTGTGATAAGTTAGTCTACATTTTTTGTTTAATCTCTATATGACCTTATGACAATTGGGATGAGTTTCATTCTGATTAAATAACATGCGACGCTTATGTAGATTCAATGCGGTTTGGGTGGCATGGACAATGGATATTGAACTGGAAGTATTTCTTATCAAAGGTTGATAATGGATGTGTGGCGTATCTGTTTTCAACGACGTGATGTCAATTGTTTGATCGTAGTTTGAATCAATATAGTAGGAAAGGATAGTACAATATGATAGGGCTGACCAAACCTGGATATTTACTTTGAATATGATATATATCCATTGTAAACATAATCTTATACCCTCTACATTTCCTTTCTCATATGGCATTGCCATTTTTACAAGGTATTGTTGCCAACTTCCAATTATCGACATACTTTCTAGGAGATATGGTAAAAGGTGTTGATGCAAGAAGTTAAACACATGTTGTTTGCGACCTATAATTACATTGCGAAAGAATTGCACAGTGTAAAGGTGCATTGAGTGCACATTGGATTTTTTTTCTATCAAATAAAAAATTGCATTGAACAGACTATCTCCATAAGTAGATGCAATAGTTCTCGCTATGTGCAATCCATGGGAGTGTATATGATGCATCATTTATTTCCAATGCGATTGAAGGTATTTTTAGATGAGGGACAAGTAAATATCATGTACTCCAAGATTGAATATGGATAATTTTATATAGAGTAGTGGTTCATAATGACCACTCATAGGATTGGCATCATGGAACAAGATGCAATATGGATCCCTAGATGCAGTTTTGTTAAATAGTATATATCTTGTTTTTCTTGTTAATGACCAAATTCCAATTGATATATTCAACCACTTGGACAACCACCGTATACAAAATGTATCTCCCCAAAGTCCCCTCTCATGTGCAGGCAGAGTTGTAGATGTAAACAACATCTTTGAAAAATAAGTACTAACATTGTGTATTCCATGCAACTAGAAAAGAAAATCAGATGCCAATTTGTATTGATATGACTCTAATGCCTCAATGTCGCCATTTTCTAAACAGACCAAGAAATGATCTATCAATCCATTGTGCATGTCGGTCGAGGAATAACAGAAATGCAATAGAACTTGAAATGCATCGAAGAGGCAATCTCCCACAGTATATGAGGATGCATCTACTTTAAAAATACCATTGCTATGCAATACATGGTCGATGTTCTCATGTACAATGGAGTCTGTATCTATTTCATAGCACTCAACATCTATTACTTGTTTCATATTTTAAGTTGTGATTTTCAAGATGTTTCTTAGCTATATCTAGATAATATGCAAATAGGAAAAAAAAGAAAAATGAAAACTATAAGTTCGGAACTGCATACCAATTCCGCTATGTATCCTTCAACTTTCTTTGTGTCAAATTCAATTCCTTGTGGTTGCTATAGCATATGAAAAAAAAACAAAGTTATAGTGAACAGTGAACCATATAGAAGAGATAATGCAAATCAAATAACACTATAAATTTGCTCAGCACAAAGACCGAGTAGTTAAGGAATATCATTTTTGAAGTTATTCTAGGTGTGCATCCTATAAGCATTTTGGTAGCCATTGTATATAGTTTTACAGTCCTATTCACCATTTATTTTTATTCCCACTCTTCACAAATCAACACCAAAACATATCTGAAACGACTTGTTGTTGTCTTCCACTGAGAAAACCCATATAGATGGTCTGTCGCCTAAAAAAAAGCGGAAGAACTAGGAATTATAGACTTTTACCACATGAACGGGACCAGCACACAACACAACTTCTTAAGGTTTAAATTATCTTACAATACAAAGAAGATATTCTAAGATGTTTCAATTATCTTACAACATGAAGAAGATATTCTAAAACTAGGTACTGGGAAATCCAGTCTGATACAGATTAGTGAACTGGCCATTTAGATTACAAAGAACCATTTCCACAAGACGAGGTTCAAATCTGAAAACGCTGACAGAATATGCTTTGCAAGACCCAAATCCCAGCGTAAAACCAACAACTATATGTAGTTTTTGATCCAGAAAATAAAAGAATGCCTTGTCTCAACTTGCAAAGAAAGGATGGCAAGGTCCTTGTAGATGCTTGCTCCACAATGAAAACTCTGAATTTGTTTTGCAAACCCCTTTCCATTACTATTTTCCAAAGAGCTATGGTATGATTTCCAGGACATGGAAGTGGGCATATGTGATTGGAAAGGAACAACCTGAAAAAAATGTACCAAACGTATGGTTTTCAGGAACATAAAATATGAGGAGAGCATTCAATTTATTTTTTTATATGTCACCATGGCTGCAACAGAGGTGGGTTTTGTGTCCAACATTGACATTCAAAGGGGAACAATATGTTTTGGAAGGGACCAAACGTATGGTTTTCAGGAACAACAAATATGAGGAGAAAATTCAATTTCCTTTTTTATATGTCACTATGGCTGCGATAGAGGTGGGTTCTATGTCGAACATTGACATTCAAAAACAAGAACAAAATAACAACACACTCATGTTTCTCTGGTCGTAGTAGTCACATACAAAGATGTTTCGCAAGAGGATTTTCATTCAGGAATTCCTAGTATTGAAAATTCTTACTTGCAAACTACAAATAGTAAACAACAAACAATGAATAAGAATGAAACCATGGAACTGAAACTTACTCATGAATGGGGAATGATAGAAGCGCAGTTCCAATCGTAGATGCATAATTCAACTGTGCAAAATGCAACAACAGGTCCAACTACGGATGCAGGAAACCAACCTTGCCAAGTTGAAGCAAACAAGGGTGTAGGATTTCAACCCTGCAAAGTTGAAGTAAACAAGGGCACAAGATTTCAACCCTGCAAAGTGCAAGAATAGGCCGAACTGCGGGTGCAGGACTTCAACCTTGCAAAGTTGAAGCAAACAAGAGAAAGTAGCAAACAACAAACCAGTGAACAAGCACCAAGAGGTCCAACTGCAACTGCAGGACCTCAACTTTGCAAAAATGAATTAAACAACAATAGGCAACATCCAACGAACCAACGAGCAAGCAACAACTAGTGAACTAGTAATGCTGGTGAAGAACAATATTTCCCAAATTCACTGCGGATAAGATTGTATCAAAAAATCGGAGGAAAATGTATTGTAACACGCCTATTAAGTAAACATTTAAGGTTGTGGGGCTTGTTAGGTAAACATTTAAGAAAGAATGCAGTGTGGCAGGCCTCTTTATGTACGTAATAATAAAAGTGTCTCTTCAAGTACTTAATAATAATAATAACAATAAATAATAATAACAATAACAATAGTTTGAACAATAAAAACTATGCAAAAAAAATTTAGTCAAATGACAAACTAATATGAAGTCAACTAATAAAAAACTGACTCTCAATGCTCAAAACTTTGGATATCTAAACATTTAAAGAAAAATAACAAAAATTCAAAAAGACCTTAGATGATCAAAAACTTTGGATATGTTAACATATAAAACATTGGGAATAGCTAAGCTAGCAATAAGATCTCAAATATATTATCCAATGAGATCATGACATATAAGGTTTTTTTATTATATAAAAAATAATGTTTTTAGTTCTCTAACAATAAATATTATGCAAAATAAATTAGTCAAAGGACAAACTAATATGAAGTCAACAAATTATCGATAGCTATAGTCCCTCTAGGCCTTTGATAGGACTAAAAATACATTCTAAGATCTATGATGAGAAATATTAAATCTATGATCTATGATGAGAAATATTGAGAAATATTAAATATTATATTGAGAAATATTAAATATTCAACATGGGACAAAACAAGGAAAAGTTAATATCTACCAACAATTCAGCAGACAAAACATATAGCTCAAATACTAATCTAATGAACAATGAATTTCCACCGAGATCTCTCCTGGCTAATTTCTACAACATTGTTCCTGGTTTAGCCTGGCGATAGATTCATTTTTCAAGGGTCCTCAACTCAATAGCAGAGATAAAGGGATCATCAGTCTAGGAGGTTCTAGTCAAACAAATATACAACACACTGCCAGAGCTAACAAAAACTAACTCAAAACTGGATGGACCTTTAGTGTTTGTTGCTCCCCCGCTCTGAAACAACATACCGGGTGTTTCTATAAAGAGATGGAAGTTGGGGAATTTTCGGAATCCGCTGCAATGACCAATGACAAACCATATTCTTAAGAGGTAAGGCACATTGGGGTTCACAGGCAACTGATAGCAAGATTTGTTGAGAGGACTTGGGAAGAAGCGTGGAGTACGCAGGTAAGAACTGTAGGTTGGTTGAGAGGCGTCCCCTATGTTTGTTGTTCGACCCACGTCTATGTAATTATCATCAGTGACCCATGTTATATTGTTTTCGTTAGTGTGATTTCTTTTGGCTCCACAAGATATAGTCAGAAATTCTGCCACCCAAAAATTCAATTAAATGATAAAAGAAATCTTGTTAAGCAAAACATATCAACAGTAATGAGCAGTACAGGAACATGATTCAATGATCAAGAGGGAACAAAAGGAGGGGAACATCACAAAAAAACTGCAAGTGAGACCGCCTTGAATTGTTTTAGAATATTGAATAATAATACCACATTCACAGACAATAAACTCAACATCATGCTCAAGGCCATCCAAATGGCTCAGTTGTCGTAACCCATTTTTCCCATTGTTCCATTGTTGTATGATTGTTGGGAATATATTACACTTGCTCATTCTAGAGATCGCATAGATGCCCTACTTATAGTCGGATGTATATCAAGTGAATGTTGATCGCATAGATGGCTGGCTTATGGTGTGACATATAATGGCCAACTTATGATCAGGATGTATAACAACTAGATCCGACTGCGTTGGAAGCGTCTAAAAAGTCCGTACTTGGTACACGGAAAAATTTGCTATTGGTTCAGGATAGTCGACCACGTTATTCACAAAACCGAACTCCATTAACGTAGGGATTTTGGGACTAAGTTACTCTTGTAGAAAGGGGGCGTTAAATTAGGAGGAAGTTGATCATTTCAGTACTAGTGCATAAAACGTGTAGGCATATAATACATACAAGCAACAATGATATTTGCATGCATAGGTCCAATTGTATCATCTGATTAAACATTGCATGTATAGAAATATGTTCAAAATATAGAAGAAGCCACAACTTTGTGACCTCTTCTATGATATTAGAGAATCACAAGGGTGAAGTAGTGATCAAGGATGCAAATTTTAGTTATGTAAATGAAAAAAAATACATGTGTGCCACCTCTTTTTTCAAAGAGAGACATAGATAGTATATTTCATTTTTGCATATCATTCGTAGGAGAACACTGGTGCAACATGTATTTCTTATACAGTTGTGTTGCATGACATTGTAGTGAATTTTTGTTGCTTGAATGTTGAAGCATGCAATACATATATTACTACATTCCATGTCAATAACATAAAAGCTAAAGACATGGCAAGGTCCCTTGGCATTGATGAAGGTGTGTAGATTAGTGTTTGATGTAATTTGACTTTCAATGTTCATTCATTTAGGTATGGATTCAAAGATATAATAGGAGTAAAGTTTGGGGTGTTTTGTTTGTTTCTAATGGTTTTTTCCAAAATCACTTACATGTTTGATCAATGTTGGGTCACCAATAATCTCTGATGTTAAAGCCTACACTTGCATATCATGAACTATCAAAACCCTATAAAAAATATAGAAACAATGTACAATTACCACTTTAGTTATTGATCACATATTGGGTAATTTAAAATGTGGCTAATGTGTGTGATGTATGTGATTTGGAAAGGGATGTGGTACACGACAAATCAAGAGAATAGTTCTATACAATATAAACAAATTTGAGCACAGGTAACTTGAAGACATACTTGTTATTTTGAATAGATGTAACGCCCCCAGTTTTAATCCCTGCAAATTATTCTGTAATTGTGAAAATGCAATTTAGGTTGGTGAGCCAATATTTTTGGGCCAAAGAGCATGTATGGATTAATATTGTCGAGGACTGAACTTTGTAAATTGTATATTAAAATTATTAAAGAAAAAAAAATAGTTGGTTGTGATACGAGAGGGAGGGTAATGATGAGGGGATATGATTCCAAAAGAGAGGGGTTCAAGGGGTTACCCATTTATATTAATCCAAGCCATTTCATATTAACATTTTCTTCATTTGAAATATCAAAATAGATATTGAATGATATAAGAGTGGTAGGTGGGAAAAGTATTCTCACTAATTTATGATAGCATGGGTTGAGTACAACCACTTTTTGGGAAATGTGATATTCAAAGCTTGCATAAATGAAAAGGAAACTCGAGTGGATTTTTGGGAGATGTTTTACATGCTGATTTTGGGGGAGCAAGAGAGGATTTGGGTGCTCAGAAAGAGCACTAGCCATGGAAATAAAAATTGTTGGGCTAAGTTTGATGTTGAAAATCAAGTTATGTTCCTATAAAAACTTGGTGGAGCTGTGATTTAATGTTGAGAAAGAGGTTGTGTGCTTGTAAATGCATTTATTGTAGAGGAAAATTGATCAAGAGCCTTGAGAAGGTTGTTGTGAGTTTTCTTGGACAACCATTTGCATTGGAACCCTAGAGGGAAGTGGGAAGGCCTGACCGACTGCATGGTAGAGAAAGGGGATCACATTCCTTGGTTTGTGTAGGTTGATAAAATAAGGGTTTTGGGATATTGAGTGAGGAAAGTGGACAACCAAGAGGGACAAACCTCCTTATGGACTCATAGGCTTACCTCTGAGGTAGCTCTGGGGTGGCTCGTCGTTGAGAGAAAATAAACAACAATGCTTATGGATAGGAGGAACATCTTTTGTAAACAACCTGTTGGTTCATCTATTTAAAGATAAGTATTATGTTCTATTTTTTATGGTTAATTCTATCGTGTAAATATTCTTATTGAATGTTGTGTGTTTTCTTTGCCAATTACATTCATGAATTTTAGAATTGTTGTTAGATGCATGAGAAATTATGGTCCTATTTCCCTTGTTAAATTTTATTTGTGCTAGGGAGTATTAATCCGGTAAAAGTAGGTGGATTCATTACAATATATCTACAAATGAAGTTGTTTAGAGGAACTAAGGGTCCATTTTTCACTTGATGTGATGTGAAATAACACTCTAACTTTGAAGAAAATAAGTTTGGTTATGTATTGCTTCCATCAGGAGTATAGAATAACGATTTTCTAAGGTTGGTTTGAAGTCTAGAATTTTTAGAATGGGGTTGGAAAGAATCTCTCCATTTCCAATCCTTGTAATCGAGTATGTTGTTAACATTGATTTCGTACCTTTAATATGTTGTTTCTAAAAAGGATAGATAAAGGGAACCAAAAGATCGCCTAAGAAAAACATTGTTGCATCAATGTATTAGGAAAAAGATAATGGATATGAATGAAATTCAAGAAAAATACATATGTGAGAAAAGTAAAAAATACATTGATTGAAGTGCCAATATATTTGTTAAAGTATGTATGCAACTTTTTCAAAAACAATAATTTATGTACTTGTGAAGAATTGAATAAGGTCTAGGAATGACCTTGTAGAGGAAAGATCAAAGAAAAAGTTGCAAGTGTATTTTGATCCTTACATAAATAAATTCGTGATTTGATAGTATGTTTAACATTTTGTATCGTGTTAAGAATAATATGAATTTAAAAGTTTGCATTGAGAATATACACATAGAGGGGTAGAAAAATAGCTATACAAGCTAAGCATGTTTTTGAAGATGGATTTTAGAGCTCAAAATATATATTAATTAAATTTACTCTTATATAAAATAGTACATTTTTTAAATATTAAAATATGGACTAGAATTATAAGTTGATTGCTTGGATAATAGAAACAAAGAAGCAAACTAGATGTTGAAAGAAGGCACAAACTTGGTATTGGGCTAGTGGAAAGTATCTGAGTTCCTAAATGATCACATTCAAGAACATATACAACAACCTTTTTTGTGAACATAATAGACAACATATATTGTAAGAAGTTATATTGTGAAACATGTTTTGTATAATCCAAATGGATTTGATATCACAATGGCCATTATAGGAAGGACTTATTTGTGCTACACCGACAACAAATCTACAAACAAAACAGTTGATCAGAAAGCTGATAAGGAATACACTCTGAAAGTGTATCTACAGATTGTAATTTTGTTCTCATTGGATGATATAAAATTAGGCTTTTTTCCTTGAAAAAAAATAACATATACATTGAAATGAAAACAATTTGATAGTTATGACAAACATGTCACTAGGTATCAATAGAGCACAATTTTTATAAAATATTAAATTTCTTGTTTTACACATAGAAGAGATGTATTTGTTATAAAAAATTCATTAAGGAAAACATATTGTATATATACATTATTTTTTACATGCAAATATATGGAAATGTATTTGATTTTTTAAAATTACCATTTTTTTAAAGTAATAAATAACATATATCAAACACTTCAAATATTATGTTTTTTTTTTTAAGAAAAACTTAAATTCCAATTTTGTAAAGTACAACTGGAATTAAGTGATATCTATTATTATAAAACATATATGAAAAACATGTTTT
>SNQJ01S0027538.1:0-12084 GCA_010110895.2 Picea sitchensis | reverse complement strand
TTTCGAGCACAGAAACAAAATTCTAAAGAATCACAAGTAATCACTTACCCTCTTAAGGTCCGATAGACCAATTAGATCTTAGTGGACGTTAATCATCATCATCATCATCAATATTAAAAAAAAAATGACTTTTTAACTTATAAAGTTGACCATATCCCTCTCTCCACCTCATGTGAAGGTCACATGAGTTTCAGTGCTTGAATTATTTGAATTATTTGAAAGGCCTCGTAAGTGATTATACGAGAAAGCGTTTTTCAATTTTGAACTATAATTGTAGTTTACTTAATAATGATTGGATTTTATTTTATTAAAAAAAATTTAGTATAATAAAATATGATTGATAAATTTTTGTAACTCATAAATAAATAGTTTAAAATCACTACTTGTATAATAAAAAAAAATATAACTTTTTAATTTTAAAGTTGACGATATCTTACTTCACTCCACCTCATGTGAATGGGAAATGAAATTCAATATTTGAATTGTTTAAAAGGCATCCTAAGTGATTAAACTTGAAAAAAAGGATGGTTAAAGACATATGTGCAAAGGGCGGGGACCTAATATAGGGTTTCAGATCGTTTTACAAAAATATTATTCCGAGAGAGGAGCAGGTTGCTCCTCCAATAGAATTTATTATGCTATTAGGGCTTTCAAAAAAGAAGTTTTAAGATTGAAGCTTTAAGATTGTTCATACAATCTTTTTCAAAATCATCCATAAAGATGGTTGTTTATAAAATCATTTAGAAAGATATTTAAGCTTGATCTCGATGAATGCTAGATTGCTGACAAGCCAAACCATTAATTATGCATGTGACAAGGGTTATCAATGCTTATTTATGGCCTACCGGTTCCAAAGAAATGGAAACAGAATCTATGAAAATTTGAATCTGAGTCCTCTCCCTCCAATAACACTCTTGAAAAGCAACTGCCTCTAATAACATTATTTCTCAAGGTTGTCCATGCCATGTGTTGACTTTGATTGTTACAACTTGATTTTTGAACAAGTGGTTTATATTATGGACTCGAGTCTTGTAGTCCTACATGGATAGCTTCTATGGCATACTGTATTGTTAACTTTCACCACAATTATAGGAAAGATTAAGGTAGAATCGTGTGCATACCCATGCCATGTTTAACAATCCACCATTATAAAAGAAAACAACATAATTGCGATATGTGGTAGGGTTTTATATAGAATAAATGAAAGTCAACAAGATAAAATTTCAATATGTGTCATGGGTTGATAGGCCATGGAAAAATGACGAAGGCATGAGGGAAACCTCCTGTAATGTACCCAACCACCAAAGTTGGTCACGCTACATATTTTTTTTTTCTTTATCATCTTTGATACCATTTTATTAACGTGCCTAGCCTCTAGCTAGGAAACAATACACGTGAAATACACATA
This sequence comes from Picea sitchensis, assembly GCA_010110895.2. NCBI lineage: Eukaryota > Viridiplantae > Streptophyta > Pinopsida > Pinales > Pinaceae > Picea > Picea sitchensis. The sequence goes on along the minus strand of SNQJ01S0027538.1, from coordinate 10,676 downwards.
ACATGAAAATTCTGCTAATCAAAGACATTTCTGCTAATCTGAGGCTAGCAATCCAAAAAAGAGGGTGGTCTCTCACAGTCCACTCACAGCTCATAAATATCTCAACCCAACTGATATTCTCCAACAATTATCCCAACTTCTCCACCAACTCTCTTTCTCTTGACCTGCCCAACCCAAGGAATGCACCATTCATTTATCAAATTTAGCCCAAGGGATGTATTGTCCGTTTATCAAGGCTAACCCAAGGAATGAGCCATTCATTTATCAAGGTCTCTCTGGCATAGGCATCTAGGAATCTTTGAGATGGGATTTCAAGGGAATATTGTTGCTAGGAAAACTATAAACAAACCAACAACAACACTTGTTGTTTCAGTGAAACCCATGTAGGAGTTCACTCTTCCGGTTTGAAAATTGGGCTCTTCAATTCTCCAGCTCAAATTCACTCCAGTTACGCTCCATCTTACGCTCCATACATCGCCTCCTATCATCATACCAGCTATAAACTCTCCGTTCACTTCCCACACACAGGCTTGACTGACTTCCCAAACTTCTTGAACTATTGTTACCTCTCTTGCGCCGATTGTACTCTACCCAATAACTTCAAGATGTGGCCACTCACATCCACCCTCGTACATGTATTTAATGATTGGATTTGGAAACACTCAATTAGAAATATGTGACCACTCACACCCACCCTCTTACATGTATTCAATGATTGGCTTTGGGAACACTCAATCAAACATCAAAAGGTTCATACACAATAGAAGATTTAGGAAAATGGGTTAAATCTATAAACATGGGTAATTCCCTCCTTGGACCCCTCTTGGCCATTATCCTAGACACTCCCCTCTCTTATGGATTAATTTAGCCCCCATCTCTTGTCTATGTCCCCTTAGCAGTTGACATCACATTTTTATTAATAAAACAAAGGAATACAATTTGCATATTACATCGCTTGGTCATAGCCACATATTATATCTACATCATTAATTAAATTGGGGATTATAATTGGGATGTTACATTCCCCCTCCACTACAATTGTGTGTCGTCCTCGGTGTAGTCTATGTAGATATACATATATGCAAATTTGCATCACAATACTTAGATTCTGCAATTTTTACAATTCCAACAGCAACTCCAACCAAAATCTTGTGTTCCCCTCAAATCGTCGACCCAAGGAATGCACCATTCATTTGTTAGGGATACCCAATGAATGTGCCATTTTTTTATCAAGGTCCCCAACAAAATTTTTGAGGAATCTGATATGTGGTTCTGAAACTCTAGCTGCTCAAAATGGAATCTTGCATTATGTCTCCTTCAAAACTATCAAAACTTTGTGGGTATTCCACCCGCATGTTTTCCTCATGCACCTAGGTAGAATATTTAGGACTGTATCATGTCCATTGAACCTTTACTAGCCCTATGGATTTGTTCCTGAACACTTTGAATTTTCAGTCTAGGATGTGTGTTGGTTCCACTCGAAAAGCCCCTTCGTGCTTCACCTGGATCACATTCCAATCAATGACATGATTATCATCAGGTATGTACTTTTTAAGTAATGATACATGGAATACATTATGAATACACATTGATGCAGGAAAGGAAATCGTGTATGCAATTGGCCCTATCTTTTCTAATATTTCAAATGGACCACAATGTCTTGTTGCCAACTTTAGGTAGCTTCATAATCTTAGAAACTTCACTTTTCCTTCACTTTAAAAAACACATGTTCTCCCACTTTAAAACCTCTAAAAACTTCGTTCATGTCTACATAAAGTTTCTGCCTATCCTCAATAGCCTTCAAATTATGCTTAATCCTTGCCATTTGATTTTCCATTTATTTTAGCAATTATGGCCCAACAACTGCTCTGTCTTCTAGATTATCCCAACTCAATGGGGTGTTACATTTCCTACCATACAATGCCTCAAATGGACTCATTTTCAAGGTGGCCTGATACCCATTGTTGTAGAAAAATTCAACTAAATGGATATAATCTTCCCACTTTGATGGTTGATCCATCACATACATTCTAAGTATGTCTTCAATTATTTTGTTAGTCCTTTTTGTTTTCCCATCAGTCTCTGGATGATATGTTGTACTAAGATTTAAATTTGTCCCAAAACCTTTGAAAAAACCCTTCCAAAAATTGGAAGTAAACTTTGGATTTCCGTTCTAAAATATTTCCTTAGGCACTCCATATAGCCTAGCAACTTCTCTCATATAAATATCTGCAATATTTTTTTCCTTGTTTGTAGTATTTATTGGAATGAAATGTGTTACTTTAGTCAACTTATCCACCACCACCATGATGGAGTCATGTTGCTTCATTGTTCTGGGCAACTTAGTAATAAAATCAACTGAGACAACTTCCAACTTCCATTCTGGAATGGGTAATGGATGTAGTAAACATGTTGGGTGTCTGTGTTCTATCTTTTCTTTTTGGCATTCTAGACACCTGGCTATGTAATTAGCCACTTCTTTCTTCATTCCTGACAAAAAATATTGGCTTCTTACTGCTGCAATTGTCTTCTGATATCCCGGGTTCCTGACATATGACACATTGTGCATCTCCTTAAACACTACATTTTTAAGATCACTAGTATTCAGTACATACACCTTAACTTTGTACATGAGAATTCCATCTTCTGTCATCTCATAAAAATTAATTTTCTGCTGAAAATTTCCTTGTTGTAATGTCTCTTTTATTTTTAAATAATTTTTATCTAAATTTGTTGATGCAATGATTTTGTCTTTCAGATCTATCCCATACATGATAATGGCTACAATATGCACTTCATGAGCTCTATTACTGAGTGCATCAGCCACTTGATTTTCCTTTCCCTTTGTGTGCTTAATTTCAAAGTCATATTCACTCAAAAATTCCATCCATCTAGTTTTCCTAGCATTTAGTGTTGGTTTTCCAAACAAATGATTCAGACCACAATGGTCTATCCTTAACTCGAACTTATTACCCACAAGGTAATGCCTCCACATTTTCAATGCATGTACAATCACTGCTAACTCCAAGTCATGGGTAGCATAATTATTCTCATGCTCTTTTAATTTTCTGGACTCATAGAATACCACATGATCCTTTTGACTAAAGACTCCACCAATCCCTTCCTTGCATGCATCGATGCACACAAAAAAATCTTTGTTTGGATCTGCAATCTTCAATATTGGAGCACTTTTAAATATTCTTTTCAACTATTTAAAACTCTCTTCACACTTGGAAGTCCGTTCTATCTTCACACCCTTCTTTTGCAAAGAAGTGATTGGACTTGCAATGTTTGAAATACCTTTTATGAGTCTTCAGTAATAACTGGAAAGACCCGTGAATGATCTTACCTCTGTCACATTCTTTGGCACTAACTATCCTCTAATGGGCTCTATCTTCTCAGGATCCACTTCTATCCTTGCTGTTGATATTATATGACCTAAGTAGTGAATCTTCTCTTGATAAAATATGCACTTACTTAGCTTAGCATATAATCTTTTCTCTCTCAAAACTTGTAACACCATCCTTAAATGTTTCTCATGTTCCTCTTCTGATTTGGAATATACGAGTATATCATCTAAGACCACAATCAAAAACTTGTCCAAGTACTCCTTGAACACTCCATTCATTAAACACATAAAACTTGTTGGGGCATTTGATAGTCCAAATGGAACTACCATGAATTCATAATGCCTGTATCTTGTTCTGAATGTTGTCTTGTTGATGTCTTCTTCCCTTATCCTTACTTGATGATAGCCTGATCTCAAGTCAATCTTCAAAAATATTCTTGCACCTTTTAGTTGATCAAACAAATCATCAATTATGGGTAAATGATACCTATTCTTTATGGTAACCTTATCAAGTTGCCTGAAATCAATACAAAGCCTTAAGGTTCTATCCTTCTTCAAAAACAGAACCAGGGCTCCCCAAGGTGACACACTTGGGTGTATATACCCCCTTTTTAACAACTCTTCAAGCTGCATCTGCAACTCCTTCAATTCTGGTGTACCCATTATGTATGGTGTCTTAGACACTGGGGCGTCTCCTAGCACTAAATAGATAGAGAAACCAATGTCTCTGTTTCGTGGAAATCTTGGTACTTCTCTAAAAACATCTTGAAATTCCCTCAAGACCAGATGGTCTTCAATGCTTTCCACTTTATCTTTGGATGCCTCCTCCATATGGGCTGCAAACACCTGGCATCCCTTCCTGAATATCTTCTTCAACTGCATAGCTGAAATCTCTTTAACAACTACAGTTCTTGGAATGCCTTGAATCTTTCCTTGCCTCCCTTCCTCATGGAGACATGTGATAGTCTTTTTGTAACAGTCTAGGACAACATGAAGATTTTCCAACCAATCCATGCTAATTATATAATCATATGAACTCAATGGTATGATGTTTACATATACCTTCATGTTGAGTCTATTCATGTCTATTTGACAATGTTTAACCAACTAATTGATCTTTCTCTTAGCCCCCATGGCTAACTGAACTAACCAAGATTTCTTATGCTTACTTATTTGCAAGTGAAATATTTCAAAAATGTTAGCATTTATGTAACTATGGCTAGCTCCAGAATCAATTAAAATTGATATGGGCTTGTTATCAATCTTACCTTCCACTTCAATCATGGGATATTGATATTTTTCCTTCTTGTTGTCCAAGGATGCATAAATCCTTGGCATACTTCCTCACATGTCTTCCATTGTTTCATCCTCCTGAATGTTGTGGAGAGTCCTCATTATTTATCCTTTATGATGTAATTCCCTATATAAGTGATCTCCCCCACATCCCCAACATTAAACAGGTTGTTGCCTTGGCCTTTTCCCAAATGAATCTACATTCTTTTTATCATTTTGTGCTACCTGGCCTTGCTGACTTGCTTGGGAGTTATTTCTAAAAAGAGGTGGCTTAAAACATTTCTTCCTTTGATCTTTTTTCCTTTCATCCTGTCATTCCAAGTCTTTTGGAACATTGGCCTTCCTTTACTCTGCTCATAAAGGTGACTTGCTCTCTTTATTGTTTCCTCCAAGGTATTAGGGTTTTCATATAGAATCTTATCACTATAGAAGGAGGGTAACCCACTTAGAAACCTTTGGATTTTAACCTTTTTCATCCTTGATGAAGTCAACATAATTCAAAAATTAAAAGAATCATTTCCCATATTCCTCCATTATCATGGTTCCCAACTTGAGTTAAAGAAATATTTCATATTTCTCTCATAGTAATTCTTGGACAAATATTTCTCTTGGAAATATCCTTTGAATTGCCTCAATGAGATCCTTTTCTCATCGAGGTTTTTGGCTTGCTTAAGTTGATCCCACCACATGGATGCCTTTCCTCGCAAGTGTTAGGTGGAAATCCTAGCTTCTACCCGAGATGGGTAGTCATGCAACTAGAAGTATTTCTTCATTTCCAACAACCAAGCCTATGCCTCTTCTCCTTTCCTGTGCTCACCATTGAAAGTAGGTGGCTTTATTTTCCCAAGTTCACCTTGCAAGATTTCTGCCTCGGGCCTTCTTCTTTGCCTCCAAACAAGAGACACACTTGGGATACTTCTTGGTCATGAAATTGCTTGAGTTCTTCTAGTGGACTGCCTTGGAGAATGATGGAGTCTGCTCATGCTTCTTGACTACTTCCATGATCATCCCTTTTGCTGTGAGATCTAGATGCTAATACTTGTCTAGCACTAGTTGCTTGCTTGGTGCTAGAATCTTTGTTAACTTTCTTATGAAACATATTTAAACTTTGAAGTATCTATTCTTGAGCCTTTATAATCCTTTCATTATTAGCCCTGTAACTTTGGACTTCCCTATGCAGACTTCTCATATTTACAGTCTTTTGCCTATCTCTTCTTCTATTTGACTCTGTCTCAGCATTCCCCATGTTGATATGCAGACCTTTGAACTCTTCCCCATGGATGTAAGACCCTTGAGCATATTCCATGACTTTAGTCCTCATATAAGAACTAAGTTTATTTTCGTACCTCTAATTCTACAAATGTGTAGCCAATAAAGTTTCTTAGGCTAAAATAATTAACAAGATTTATGAAATTATGTACAATTTTGTTTCCATACTATATCATAATTATTTCTTTCGTAAGTTCGCCCGAAAAGTTTCAACACTTACATTATTTTCCACTTTTTCGGACTCGCGGACTCATAGACTCACAATCTTGCAGCTTTTCTTTCATAATTTCGTCTGAAAGGTCTCAACACCTAGTCATTTTTCCACTTTTTTAGACTCGCGGACTCGTAGACTCATAGACTCACAATCTTGTAACTTTTCTTTCATAAGTCAGTCTGAAAAGTCTCAAAACTTAGTCATTTTTCCACTTCTTTAGACTCACGGACTCACGAACTCACAATCTTGTAACTTTTCTTTCATAATTCAGTCTGAAAAGTCTCAACACTTAGTCATTTTTCCACTTCTTCAGAATCACGGACTCGCGAACTCACAGACTCACAATCTTGTAAATTTTCTTTCATTAGTCATTCTGAAAAGTCTCAACACTTAATCATTTTTCAACTTCTTCAGACTCGTAGACTCACAGAATCACAATCTTGTAAATTTTATTTCATAAGTCAATCCGAAAAGTATCAACACTTAGTCATTTTTCCACTTCTTCGGACTTGCGGACTCACAGACTCATAATAAGTCCCAACACTTAGCCATTTTTCTAACTTTGTGGATTCGCTGACTCATGGACTCACAGACTCATAATAAGTCCAACACTTAGTCATTTTCTAACTCCCTGCCTCCATGTACCTATCACCATGGCAGTATAGGTCACCTACCTCCACATCAGACGACATGTGGCCCCTCCCACGTAATGCTGACATCAACATACAGACAAATACCAAACTTTTTCCAATTTTGCCTATTTTCCAAAATCCAAAAAATGCTCAAATTCGCCCAAAAATGAAATTTCTTCGTGGGTCGTCAATAGAGCTATGTGAATAAAAAAAAAAACAAATCAAGTCCTCTACATAAAAATTTGTTCACTACTTTTCTAATTCGTCTCTTTCATTTCAAAATTGCCATTATTTGGCTGCAAGAACTTGGGGCTTTTGCTCAATTTCATCTAATTTCACCACAAAACACTGTAAACATTTTTTCAAACAATTTGCAAATGAACTCTTATTGACATTCTGTCAAACAATTTTATTGCAAACTCTGTAATTTTCACTTCTGTGTTCCACTTAATTGGCCCATCCAGGATCAGTATTGAAAACTAGGCTCTAATACCACTTTGTAACGTACCCAGCCACCAAAGTCAGTCACACCACGCAAAAAAAATAAATTTATCATCTCGGATACCATTTTATTAACGTGACTAGTATCCAGATAGGAAACAATACACATAACATGAAAATTTTGCTAATTAAATCCATTCCTTCGTTGTTATCCATTTTCCCATAGCCTACAACTACAATTTATAACATATTTAGCTACAACAATAACCATAAAACATATTCATATGAAACAACTAATAATCAACATGAGATACAACTAAACCGTTCATTACAACAACATGTAAGTCATTCTCATTCACGCAGAGTTCATGGATAGCCATAAAACATGTAAATAAATCAGTACAATTTAAAACACTTATGTTAAACAAGAATCATGCAACCAGCTACTTGGGACGGACGTTCCACCCAACCGTAGATTGATTGTTCCAAATCTCAACATCTAGTCACCCATGAGTCTAGACTAGAAATCCACAAAAGAGGGTGGTTTCTCACAGTCCACTCACACCTCATAAATCTCTCAACCCAACTGATATTCTCCTAAAACTATATCGACTTCTCCACCAACTCTCTTTCGCTTGACCTTCCCAACCCAAGGAATGCACCATTTGTTTATCAAGGTTATCCCAAGGGATGTACCATTCGTTTATCAAGAATAACCCAAGGAATGAACCATTCGTTTATCAAGGTCTCTCTAGCACATGAAGCTATGAATATCTCAATTGGGAGTTCAAGGGAATACTATTGCTAGGAAAACTATCAACAAACCAACAACAACACTTGTTGTTTCAGTGCAACTCATGCAGGAGTTCACTCTCCCAGCCTGACAACCAGGTTCTTCAAGTCTCCAGCTCCGATTCTCTCTAGTTTCGCTCCATCTTGCACTCTAGACTTTACCTCCTATCGTCACACCAACTCTGATCTCTCCATTCGCTTCCCATGCAAAGGATTGAATGACTGCCCAAATTGCTCAAATTGTTGTTACCTCTCTCTCGTGGATTGTACTCTACCCCCTAGTGCCCAATAACTTTGGGATGTGACCACTCACACCCACCCTCGTACATGTATTCAATGATTGGCTTTGGAAACACTCAATCAGAAATATGTGACCACTCGCACCCACCCTCTTACATGTATTCAATGATTGACTTTGGGAACACTCAATCAGACATCGAAAGGTTCATATACAATAACAGATTTAGGAAAAATGATTAAATCTATAAACACGGGTAATTCCCCCCTTGGATCCCTCTTGGCCATTATCCTAGTCACTCCCCTCTCTTATGGATTAATTCAACCCCCATCTCTTGTCTGTGTCCCTTAGGAGTTGGCATCACATTTTTATTAATAAAACAAAGAAATACAATTCACATATTACATCGCTTGGCCATAGCCACAGATTATATCTACATAAGCATTAATTAAACTGGATATTATAATGGGGATGTTACAACTCCCCTTTAAACAATGCCTTCTTCATAATTATATAACTCACATACCCCAAAGTGGGGGAAAGGGAATGCCAAAGTGACAAAGAGTGGTTATGTTACTTGAAGAGTGGTTATTGACGGTCCATTAATAACTTATAGGGGATTGGTTGAACAAGGTTCATTAAAAACTTAAATGGATTTTTTAGTGGGATAGGTGACAATGGACATATAGTAGGAGGATGTGACATGTCCAATAACCCTAACTGTTGCTCGGGTGAGCAATGCACAATGCAACTAATTTTCAAATCTCATGTATCTTCACCAAGATGGCGGAAATATTCACACATATATTTTAGTTATTTTAACTTAAAATATATGTACTCAAATACATGTTGTTCCATCCAAAGGTACTTTCCCTCTCTCTTGATTTTGTTTATATTAGTAAGAATATCTTCTGCCAAATTGAAGAATTCATAGTTGTTTGAATATTAAAATTCAAATTAGATGGAGATTTTAATTCTTGAAATACTAAAATGTACAATGCAAGAATAATGCCCTTAAATTATGTGAAAATCAAAGGGAATACAATGATACCTCAATCTTTTACTAAATAGAACAAATTATTTTTCCTCAAAAGAAAAGAAAGAGTTATCAATCCACTAAAACAACTACCGAAATTTAGGTTAGCATACATATAAACCTTGAATTCAATGAAATGAATCCTCCATTTCCATGGAAAATATTACTTGATGAAGAAGTATAAACATTCTATGATTTGTACCTTTTTCAACAATCATCATCGGAATTTGACTATGTAATTTTTGGTGAAATTGCAATTTTCCATTGTTGAAATTTCATTTTTGAATGCATAAATGGGGTCAACACCCTAAAAAACCCCTATTGCGCCTGAATTGTGCAATTTCAACAATTGATATTTTCAATTCCTGCCATTCTTCTATTTTTTTTGCCGAATTTTGGGAAAAAAATGACCAGAAAATGTTCAAATTGTAGCATGTTTAAACTACGCTTTAATCGACAATTCAAGATTAAAATAACATAGTACTCACTAGTTTGAGATAAATTTTGTATTCTAGAAAGGAAAAGTGGGAATCCACTAACCAAGGACTACCATGCTACCATCTTCTTCAACCTAGCTTCCATTGATAGCCTTCTAGAACTTATTTTCCACCAAATTTCAAATCTTCTCAATGCTTCTAGATGCCAATTTGGTTTAGTTGGAATATGGATGTAGATAGGGTACTCTCACTTATGAGTGATTTTTAAATCACGTGTCTCTCCCTTGGAAGTGCCCATTAGCATACCCCTGAGTCGAAGGATCTGCATCAACAAGCACTCGACCTAGAATCCCATTGACAGCATGGAATTCAACCACTTGGGTTCTAGTCCCCATTTTATCCCATAAGACTAAAAAGGAAAAGAAAACTTCATAGCAATAACAAGGAAATACATTGTCTATACTCTTCTTATGACCCACCTTTAAATGAGATTTCAGCATAGTGGTTGTGAGTCTATAATCTTATGTTTTTTAGATGCATTTGCGTTCAAGTCCACCCCCAAGGAAATTGGAGATTATCATAGTTTAGTGTGTTGGAATTGAATAGAAACAGGTTAATGAGAATATATAACATGGATAATTTTTTAAATTCTAAAGCAAAGAAACAACTTTCCAGTGTGAATGCAATATAGGAATATTTCATTATTGCAATGATACCATTCCACTTCCATAAATATGCGACAAGAAATATGGAGTACCGTGTGATCATTGTTCCACTCATAAGAAAATAATATAGGAAAAAAATACTTCCACAACCATTATCTTCAAATTTACATGATTCATTTCACGCTAAACTACTAACAAACAACAAATGCAACAATACATGGAAATAGTAGATAAGGATAAGGAAATTTGAAGATGAATTGCTAAGGAATAGGAAATTCACAACAAGGGCCTTCACAAGGATGATGATGTG
>SNQJ01S0027537.1:93768-116769 GCA_010110895.2 Picea sitchensis | reverse complement strand
TGATCAATACCAAGTCTGTGTGCTAAAGATAAGCTTGCCCAGACACCAAGAAGTTCTGCCCTAGTATTTGTTCCCATCCCACAATTTAAAGTCCACCTGTAGTATGTGTTCCCCCCAGTCCTTATGACACCTCCATCTCCACAAAGTGTATCATTGTTTTGTGCAGCTCCATCAAACCAACAAATGATTTTCATGGTAAGATCAAGAGGTTTCTCTTTTCTTTTGGGTAAATGGGAGAGAGGAATTTGAACACTGGTAGCATCCAACATGCCTCGGATCTGGTACACAACTCCCTAAATAGTAGGTGTAGGGGATTCAAAAATACAATTGTTCCTAGACAGCCAAATAAACCAGCAAGTCAAAGGAGGAAGATTCCTCCGAGCTTTCTCCGCCTTAAGCCAATTTTCATAACACCGTGTTAAGGAACTGCCTCCCCAAATAGTATTAAAATTTAAACTATAGACAGAGTAGACCAAACTTTGTGACAGAAAGTACAACTTGTAAAAATATGTAAAACTGCCTCCTCATCCCTAAAACATAAGGAACAAAAACTTAGTCCTTCCCATCCCCTCTTTCTAAGATTTTCCTAGGTAAGAATTTTATTTTCCAGCGCCAGCCATAAAAAAAAATTATCTTGTGTTCCAGATCCCATGTTCATAGTTTTCTTCACCATCCTATAATAAGAGTCGACCAATAATCCTTTGCCAAGGCATTGTAAATGTTTTTGACAGTGATAAAGCCCGAAAGATCACCACCTATCCAAATCAGTGAGTCCTCTTTAGCATGTAGTTGAATCCCCGACATAATGAGAGCCTTATAGTAAGCAAACCATTCAGCTTCCAGATTTCCCATGAGCTCTAAGTCACCACTAGATTTCCATTGATTGGTAACAAAACCCAACGATACCTGAGCCGAAGCTTGAAATAGATAACATATTTTTTTCACCTTTAGTGCCTCACGAAGTTCTGCGGATAATAAATAAGGGTGTCCTATCCCCAAGATATTATCCAAACCAATTAAGATCGAGGATCCATTCTCGGGATTCCAACTAATCCACTGGGTGATGATTGGTAAAGACTTCAACAAACTTTTGCAAATCTATGAAGCTACAGATTGTAAAGGCGAAGCCGTCCGAAGCCAGGTTGCCACAGAGAAATAGGGGAAATATTTATCCTTGACCACTTGTTGCCAAATTATTTCCTTAAACAAAACTCGCCACAATGAATTTTCTTCCAAAGCAAGATTAAAAAGGAAAAGATTCTGGATACCCCAACCACCCAGGTGTTTTGTCTTTGCAATCGCCTCCCAGCTACATAGATGTATTCCCTGAGTCTTTCCATCCCCTGACTAGAGGAATTCAAAAATAAGCATATGGATCCTAGAGAGGATAGAGGCTAGAACCACCTCCAGGGCCATCCAATAGACAAATTAAGTTTCAAGAACCGATTTAGCAAGTGTAAATATTCCACCAAGTGTCATCCACTGATTGCACCACTGTTTGATCCTTTTTTCAAATTTTACAAATAGCCATCTCCAATCTTCAAAGGTACTCTTCTCTCCTTTTAGAAAGTACCCTAATTAACGAAAACCTACAAACATCTCCATAAAATTATATGAAAACAAAATCCTGAACTGTTCCAGAATTACTCCATGGATCCCAGAAAAATGAAATGTCGATTTTTGAGGACTAATTTTTAATCCCGAAGCACAACAGAACCAATCCAATATTGATTTGATCACTTGCCATTCATCCAAAGAAGCCTTAGACATGATAAGAACATCACCAACAAATATAAGATGTAGAATTTTTATAATCTTGGAAACCTTAAAGCTTGATAAGTTGCCATCCGCTTGTCCCTTTTTTAAAAGGAGACTGATGCTTTCCATAACAAGAATGAAGAGTAATGGTGAGAGTGGGCATCCTTGGTGCAATCCTCGTTCACTAGTGAAGGAAGGAGATGCCTCCCCATTGATCAGTACTGAAAATGAGGAGCTAACCACACAACTTATTATCCAATTTATAGAATGAACATTGAAACCCGTTTGTACAAGTATCATGCGAAGGAAATCCCAATTGACACAGTCATATGCTTTCCTAAGATCCATCTTGAGAATCAAGGATTTTTGTTTTCTAGATTTAATACTATGAATACATTCTTGTGTAGTACCAATGGCATCTAGAATTTTCCTGCCCTTGAAGAATCCAAGTTGTTCACATGAAATCTCCCCCAAAAGAATAGGTTTAATTCTATTTGCAATAACCTTAGAAATCAGCTTGTAGCATAGACTGCAAAGCATAATTGGTCTATAATCCCCAAAGGTCTGAGGATTATTCTCCTTTTGGATTAGCACCAAGACTATAGAATTTAAGGAACTTTCGATCCTCTCTCTAGTCCTTGTGTATTCAACCAAGTCCACTAGGTCATCACCCACAACATCAAATAATTTTGTATAAAACTCAACTGTCCATCCATCCGGGCCTAGACTTTTTTCAACTACAAAGAGTTTCAATATATCCAAAATTTATTGTTTAGTGACTGATCTATCAATGTGAGTAGAATCCTCAGTGGATATAAAACGAGGAAACAATTGAAAAAGATTCAATTGATCAGTAGGTGAGATATGGGGATCCTTAGTAAATAATTTCTTGAAATATCTATTTTCCTCAGACTTTAGAGCTTCTTATCCTCTATGTTCTTGCCCCAGATCATCCCAGATATACCATAGATGTTTATGATTCCTCTTCGCACTAGCAACTTTATGAAAGTACTTAGTATTCCAGTCGCCACACTTTAACCAAACTGCACGACTTGTTTGTCGCCAATGTTCTTCCTCAATGAGTAGAAGATGGTTGTGTTTTGTCTCCAAAGACTTCAATCTGCAAGAATTTAAAGGGTAAAGCCCAGAAATTGGTATATTTGAAAGAGTAGCCCTGATCTCCTCTTCAAGAGAGGATATTTTTTTTGTTGTTCAAATCATCCAATTCGCACCCAAGATTTGATCTGAGATTTTAAGACTTTCAACTTCCAAACAAACCTGATCTGAACATCTGTTTCCACTAAAAAACCAGGATCCCTCCAAACATCACAAACAATAGGCGTGAAATATGCCTCATTCAACCAAGAAGGATTTAATTTAAAAGGATATGCCATCGAGAAAGGTTGAAATTCAAGATGAACTGCCACCGGTGCATGATCCGAAACAAAAGGAATTTCCACCCAAGACCGAAACCTACCTACATCATTTAGAAGGAATTCCGAGACAATTACTCTATCCAAACCCTTTGAAATACTGTCCCTACCACTTCTACCATTCCTCCAGTTCAGAACAGTCTCGATCGGTACCAAGTCAATCAAATGATGTTTCAACATCATATTCATGAAATAAACAACAAGTTTGTCCAGCTGTGCTGCTGCACCCCAGAATTCACCAGATCCTAAAGCAAAGTTTAAGTCACCTGCAAGAATCAGATTCTTAGAGTCCAGTAAACCCCCAGAGCCACTCGATCCTAAAAAACCTTTCTCTCAACATAGTGCCCATAAACATTTAAAAATATATATCCTGTTTGTTTTCGAGTGAGATGCCTTTAAGCATAATACCCCTGATACACAATAAGGGCACCAACATGAACTTATTTGGATCCCAAGCTGCGAGAATCCCTCTCAAATTTCCAATAGAACTGACTACGCAAGTACAACAACTAGGAACAAATTTTAGCATGAAGTGACATGCCTTTTCCTCATCTATGAGTGTTTCTTGTAAAAAGATCACACCCGTCTTAACGTTTCTACAAACTTTGTGCATGGAGGCTTGTTTAAGGGTCCCTCCCACCCCACGAATATTTAAGGATAACAGAATCATGGTCTAGCACGGGCAAGGGCTTTCATGCCTCTAAGCACCCTAGAGTCTGTAACAGAAGAAGAATTAACAACAGGTGCAGTCACTAAGAGAGTGGCCTGCTTTCAAGCACTTCTCGTCTTTATTGTAGAAGTCTCAAAACCCATCCCTTTAGACCATGCATAACTTGATCCTACTCCCCCACAAAGAAGTTCATAAAGTTTCACTAAATCAGTAAAGCCCGACAAGGGTAAGATACAATTACCTTGATACGTTGTAAGCGACACTGAGGTATTGGCCTCCTGAGTAGGATGAACTAAAGACTCCAGTGTCTCCCTAAGTGAAAATTCACCTAGGATGGCCTCTAGATAACTAGAAAGTAAGTAGGTATCATTGCCCCCCAAGTCTTCCCCCATCCCTGTGATCTCTTTTGTTGCATGGGAATTAGGAAAGGTAGACCCCACATCCATAGAATGATTAACAAATATCGAGAGACTTACCCTAGGTTCCGAACAAGTAGAGTGGGCCCTTACCAAGTCGTGAGCAGGTTTGAAAACCCCTGAAGTAAGGGAGAGATATCTCAAGGGTGCGTAACCCAAACCAGATGTCAAATGGTACTCTAATGACTCGGAAACAAGTAGAGAAGCTAGAGTAGGGTAACATGGAGGGCTAACAGATTCAGTGCCAGGTAGAGATGAGGCATCCAACGTGAGATTTTCCCAAGTAGTGAGAGTATTAAAAAGACTAGGACAATGAAATTTTAACTTACCTATAAGAGTGTCTGAACCCGAGTCATTCGGAGAGTCTGAGGAGACAGGGCAAGGTACTTCTTGAGCAGCCGAGACAAATTCTGGTGAATCAACTCTTGGCATTTTTCAGAGTCAGGAGTTCTCCGATTCTTCCCCCTCCTCGTAGCCCTGACAAGAGTTTCTCAGGTGTCCTATCTTTCTGCAGAGGGTACAATAGAACAGTATCCCCAAGTAGTCAAGTCTCTATGAAATATATTGATTCCGCCTCTGAATGTCCATTGTTTCCAACATTCCACAATGTATATCAACCTCTACCAATATCCTACCTATTTTTCGTTCCAGCACACACAAAGCATTATCATCCACACAGATAAAGCATCCCAATGCATTACCAATGGCCATTAATGCACTTTTGTTCCATAAATTTAAAGGAAGCCCTGGGAGCATAATTCACAGGTGTCTAAAATGAAAATACTCCTGCGTTGGATCAAAAGAGATCCTCCATCTCTTAAGCATTAAGCTCCCACCATCAAAAGGCCAAATCCTACCTAGGATTTTGTCCACATCCTCTGTCGAATGAAAATGAAAACCAAACCAGCCACGCAGGAGAAAAAATAACTCTGGTGTATATCCTAACATGGGAGACTAGTTCGCCTCCATCTAGCTAAGCATAGAAGTGAAACAGAGTGAACGGTATGAGAATATACCCACCAATGTAATCAAAGCCAAGCTCACCGCTTCCTCCAGACCAAAATCATCACCCAACACCATTTTCCGTTGTGCCCAATTAGGCAACCACGACTTCTTATTTAACTGTCTTTTAGGAAAATGCTTCCGACCCACCGAAAAAGTCTCTCCACCACCCGGTAGATTTGAAGCCCCGATAGATACAACACACCCTGTCTTTGTAAGACCAAAACGCTCAATATTTGGCCTCACTCCAACAACTCTACCCGCAGAGGAGGAGGGAAATGATTCCATTGTTTGCTTCGAAAGCTCAGAAGAGGGTTCAAGTGTTGGTAGTTGGGAAGTTAAAGGCTTTCCAAATACATTAAACAAGCCTACTTGTTCCCATGCAACCTCATCAATCGCACTCATGAGTGCTTTGACGGTTGCTTCCGTCATGGAGGTAGATGAACCAACTAGAGATGTGCCACTTGACTTCCACTGAAGGCAGCTCGGGTTTGAACACTAAGGAGAACCACTATTCGAGGGACTCAGTTAATACCTGTAATAAAAGAAGTTAAAGACCGCCTACCCGAAAATACATGCAGTCATAACACAGGTCTGTACAAAAATTAATACAGGTTACACCAATGACATGTGGAGCACACTGAGTAAGAAATCCAATGGAAAAAACCCCACCAAAATGGTGCCAAAGTTGGTAAAGCCTCCAAATAAAATGACAAAGTCTCCAGCTAAAGACCCAATGCTACTCTAACTAAGTTTTAATCCCCCAAAAGCAAGGCACACCAAAATAGAGAGACCCGATAACAGGTCCCACCATTTTAACACCATGAAGTGGTTAAAATCGTCAAACATCCAAAGGTATCACCAAAATAGCCTTGGATTCTAGAAGGACCTCCCATGACTCTGACAATTGTAAGTCCCCCCCATCCTATCTAACTAAGTAAAGCCCCTATAGAGTCTGTCCTGGCAGTCACCCTTGCCATTAGAGCTGACAACAGTAGTTGCAGGTTTTGAAAAAATTTCCAACCCTGCATTGGGCCCTCCCCATCACTTTTCCCCTTCCGGTGTAGAGGCTTACCTCACATTATCCAACCTCCTAAGAAAAGAGACTTATAAATGGCTATTGAATATCAAGATATATGTTTAATGTTTTTTTAACACTAAAACAAATAGTTTTATTATTCATCATGTTGTAAATTAGTAATTGTATCATTTGATAGTTTCAAAAGAAGGAATGAAAGGAATATTCCTAGGGAATAGCTCTTAAAATAATTAAGAATTATTTTACCAAATGTATATCAACATAGTTGGCATAAAACTCAGACTACAAGGGAATAAACCTAATAATAAATGTATTGTAACACTAACTTAGTTAATTTTAGCTTTAGATATATAAAGCATTAAGAAAAATAAAATAGAATGTATATAGTTTTTTTAGAAAACCCAAGATGGATCTATGTTTTATATATATTTTTACATTATGTAAATAATTGTCAACTGTTTTTTAAACATTATAAACCTTTTTAATAATGATTTTGTATATTAAAGTGGGGTTATATTTATACAAATTCCAACTCCAAAGTTTTCAAATAGATGACAAATGAATTATGTATATAAGTTCATGCAAAAAAGAAATTGCATGTTAAGTTGAACACAATCTCTTGTTATTGTTTCCAAGTGTCCTTGCAATGCACTTAAGCATTTCACGTTCAGAAGTCATGATGTTGTAGGTCAAGTGTTTGACAAAAAAATTTCATGTCAACTATCCCACAAATCCTTGCATGCCAAGTGTTTGCAGATAGGCCTTTTTGGAAAGTGTTTGTGAAACTCTTGTTATATAGGCTTGTTTTTAGATTATGATTAAGTCTCTTATTTGAAATACAATACTCTTGTGGCTAAATTTTTTATTTTGGCAAGTGTTTGTGAAACTCTTGTTATATAGGCTAGTTTTTGGATTATGGTTAAGTCTCTTATTTGAAATACAATACTCTCGTGGCTAAATTTTTTTCGATTATGTGGTAGATATAAAGTAAGAATTGGATGTTTTACAGGGAATTCATGTGGACTGACAATGACTTCTTTTTTAGGGTGAACAAATGGAAGACCAACCTATGTTTTCCAACTATAGCATATGCAAAGATTCAACCATCACTTTGGTAATGCAGTTACAGGAAGGAGAGGTGAGCCCTAGAGTGTCTTTAACTTCAAACCTTGTTTCATTCAAGAATGTAGTTAGAAACAAACCTTCTAACTTTGTTGCTCTAAACCATCCTCTATTGAGTGTGTATATTGTGGAGAACTATGAAGCATGCCAAAGTTGGAGGTCTTTGAGCTGGATGCCAAAGAGTTAATTTCATTTTACAAATCCTCTTCGTTAACATGCAAATTCAATGGTTTCTAGCCTTCTACTTTATATTTGTACCAATGGATTTATTCGACCTAGACAAAATATTGTGAGATTTATCTTTACTCTAAGGGTTTCTTTATTGTTAATTTTTCCAATCTTGTTGATTATAAAAAAGAATAAGAAGAGGGCCCTTAGTTTTGTGATAGAGTGGGCCTTTTTGTTATTCCAGTTTTTCCCTTTTTCAGTCCTACCACTGTGTCTATATCAAAATACCCATTTAGGTTCAAAACCCAAATTTTTCCTTTCATTTTTTCATTTATCAACGTTTAAAGATATTGGCAATACTTTGTGAAATTACATAAACATAGATCTAGAATGGGTTCAATTGGGTTTCTACACATATGCTAGAATATGTGTTGATATTGACATTACCCAGGGTCTCCCAAACAACATGATCTTATAGTGGGACAATTTTAGATAGTTTCAAATTCTATATTATCAAAATATTTCTTTTTAATGTGACTTTGTCAACAAACAAGGCATCTCTAGGGTTCCTATCCTCAAGCACATGTCTACTCCAAAAGGAACAAAGGACACAAATATAAACCAAAACACTAGGGAGCATGTGAGGTTATGTTCAAGCTAATGATGGTCTCTCATGATGCGTTAGTGGCAATGCAAACTTGGGAAAACAACAATTTGTTAACTTGGAGGGATTATTCAAGGTATTTTTACAATGAATTTGAATATGGTGTAAGAAGATGAAATGTATGAAATTGAATTATCTTTCTAAATATACAACTTTTATTCATATACATTGTGAATAAATATGTCAAATTTGATTTTTTCTAACAGTGGTATCTTATTCTTCCAACAAAATATAAGGTTGTTGGCACAGGGGTAGACCTAGGGCTCAACGCTTCAACAACGCACCAACAAAACCATAACTACTGACCCTTTCGACAACACATGTGAAGCAAATGAAGTCTCACCCAAGGTAGAGGTGGAGGGGATTGTAGGACTCAGGTGTCTACAACCAAGTTGGGACACAAATCTGTGATCACAACACTTAATAGAGCACTTAGACAACAATATGCATTAGTTCTTGAATCCCATTCACATCACAGATTAAATCCTTATTACAGATCAGTGCAGTAATAATAAAGATCAAGCACTTCCAATCACTTAACACGTAACATGCATTCAGATCTAGCATTCAATCATCTTTAATAACTAAGCAACAACATCATATGCATTCATCATAGATTATAACAACATCATTAAACATAAATCACATCGCACAAAGCACATCAAGACATAGGATATACGTGGTTCACCCCAGTGTGGGGATACGTCAACTGACTTCTTCTTCTTCTTCTTTATTAGTCTTCAATCTTCTTACATTCATCTGATCCTGTGCACAAAGCCACAAATCCAAAATCCGCAAAGGACATGAGATCTGCGTGCTGTGCACCAGATCCTCCTTCCCAAAATAGTTCAAGGCACAGAGACAACTTCTTATTAGCATAGAGCCTTACTTTACACAGTCCTTTTGCACAAAGAAACTTACAACTTCTTGCACTAAGCCAATATCAACTAGTAGATCGTAGTTCTTACATTGCATAGCTACTTATTTATACATTTACAAAAAGGCCTAATCATGTGTAAACCCATGGGCCGACATCCCATAACCCATTACATAAACCCTAGAAAACCCTTTGTTGGGACCACAAGTCAGAAAAATACATGATATCCCATGATCTCAGCTCTGCCTGGCACTCCGTCTTCGACCACCCTCTCAAAGTCCCAAAAATGGTCAAACATGACCAATGTTTCCTCAAAACTTGGTCGAGGGCCAACAGGCCCCCAACACTCACCTGTGACTTGTCCCGAGTCACTCGGATCTGGGCAACGCTGCTTCAAAGGCCTCGACCTTAGCTCTATCTGCCTCGACTTTCTGCTTCGCCAAAGCCTCCTTCTTGGCGAACTCCTAAATCATTTTCTCTGTAACAGGCCCTTCCAGGAACCATTCCACTGTCACAACCACTTGGTCTAGATGCGAGCCTTGTCCTTCAATCTCTTCAAAACTCGTGCAGGCTTCATCTTGCACTGGCTGTAGTCTCTGTGTAACCTCCATAACTCTCCTTTGTATGGTCGTAACCTGCTACTGGACTCCGTGTTGCTCCTGTGATCTCTTCATTTTCTCAACTGCAGTGAGTGACTTCATTTGTGCTTGGATGGTGGATGTCTTCTATTGGGCCTCCTATAATTGTTCTTCCAGTTTCCTCAGCTCTAGTTCTTCTGCAAGGTGTTTGTAGGTCTTCGCACTTCGATCACTTAACTACTTACATTCTAAGGCGAGGGTCCTGATCCTTCCAACTGCGCTCTTTTAGGCTTCCTCCCTTTGATCGCACACTTCTTGCGGAGTGCTCGACACTTCTTGGAGCTCTAACTCCATTACCCTTGCTTGAAGCTGCTGAATGGCCTCAACGAGCTTCCCCACTTGAATCTCAGTTGACTCTTCTTCCTCCTGTGCTAAGACCGAGACAGAGCGAAGTGCTTTAGCCATCGATTTTTTGACCACAGTCTTCTTTGCGAGCAACTAGTATTTTTCCTTCTGTATCATTGCTTTGTCCTCCTTGAACATCACCCGAATTTCATCCTTCTCCTTCTCGTAGGTGGTTACATAGGACTGTACAACTCGTATTTGCTGCACGATCTCCTCATTTTCTTTCCTCAGTGCTTCTATAGCTTGTTCCTTTTCTTCATGGACTCGTTGAATTTGAGCCTCTGTTTCATATGCTATCCTTTGTAATTGGGTGGGCTCATCCCCCAATTCTATGATCTTTGACGAAGAAGGCACATTAGGTACTGCACAACTCGAATGGATGGCTTGTTGTATCTTTTTCAGCTCCTTCTCGATTCTTTCATACAACGTTTCTTGCTTCACTCAATGTCTCTGTAAGATATCCTCTGAAGCATCCTCCATGACTGCGATGATTAGACCGACATTTTCCTTTGTGAGCACATTCTTCAATTGGGGTTTATTGGCACGGGTCTTCTTTCTTGCCAAAGGTTTCTCTGGAGAGTCCTTCCTTTTCTGTGAAGCCTCTGTTCCAATAGGGGGATCCTGAGGTGGCGTAACTTCATCTTTGTCTTTATTTTCTCCTTCATCCCATCCTTCTTCTCTGTTTTCTTCATCTCCTCATCCTCCTGCAAGTGAGTCAGGCACACTTTCCTCCAAGGTGCTTTCAGTCTCTATGTTCTGCACTTCCTCCTTTTTCTTCTTTTTCTTCTCTCTAGCCTGTCCATCATGCTCGACCCGGGTGACCAAGGGACTTTTGATGATGTCAGGGTCAGAGAGTTCTACATATTCCACCAGTACAAAGAACTCTATTTCCCATTCTTTGGTGATCTCCTCCACATCTTCATCGGTCAGCTTATAATAGGACTGTAGCTCCTCCTTACTCTCATCCCTGCGCCCAGTGATGTAGATAAAGTGTCGATCTGCGCAGAACTTCACTAGCGGTCTGTACTGGTGCAATGTGTTCGGTGTCATGCATGGAAACGCCTCAATAGCATGCTTTAATTGCTGGTAGTAGGCATGGAAGATAGCGTTTGACTACCACTGCTTCAACATGTCATTTGTATACCACAAGGTGGAGAACCTTGCGGCCAATGGCTCTAATGGCTCAACTTCTGGATATGTTGCTCCTTTTGACATCTGCCAAGCCAAAAATGTGATCATTATAAGTAACCAACTGAAATGGAATTCATAGCCTTGATCCTGCGCTTCGCAACAGTCCTTCGTGAGCTCGTTAACGAGGTAACTCACCCAGTTCATTTGCATTCCTTCTATGCACTTTCCTGTGAGGTCTACTACGAATCTTGTGACCTGCGTGGGATGGTTCTTTATGATGAACTTTCCAGATATAAGCTGACAATCTAGGCACACTGCACCATCCTGGATGGAGGTTACCTTGTAGCCTCACTTTCCCTTTTCTACATCGCCATAGTCCTCCTTTATGCGTTTTTCCAGGGAATGATCTGAAGTCTTCCCTGGGTAGAACTGTTGAGGGTCTGGTCCCTGCATGCTCAGTCCTTTAGTGAGGTGAATCAGTGTTGGATCCACAGTTGTGTGCCTGTCGAGCCATAGATATCCTCTATGATAGCATGACAGGAGGAGTTTAACGCAGGCGTTAACCTCTTGATGTCGGCCAAAGTGAGGGATCTTCATCACGTTCAGTATCGTTGAATGCGCAAGATCTTTAATCCACAACTGGGAGACTATGCATGAATTCTTCCCAGTCATCTTCATCAAATACCTATGCGGCGCGACCATCGCATAGTTCTTCCTATCCTAGAGGTTGAAGTCATTGTTCTTCAAGGCTGGGATCTGTCCTAACTGGGGTCCCACTACGCGTATCCCCTTTGGGATGTACACAGTGATCAATGTGTACTCAAAGTCACGTGGGATACTGTCATGGCTAACTGTGCCAGCTAAAGGTGGTATATAATCTCACAAGACTGACAGGATCTGCTTCACGTTAGCTAGATCATCGTGATGCTTTCTTCGCTTCTTAGTCGTAGATCGAATAGAACGATGTGCAGTCGAGGGGGATGCTTGTAGGCCCCCAGTTGATGATGCATGTATTCCTACAGACATAACTCTCTCAGCCATGAGGTCCACAAGAATCTCCTCCATATACTTCTCTAACATGCTATGTGTGCTCGACATTCACACTTGAAACCAAATAGCTCAGGTAGGTGAACGAACAAGAGAGGTAATCAAGCGGATGGCGAGGTCTAGAAATCACAGCGTAGGATACAATTGATTCTCTGTTAGCTTGGATAATCACTGGTGGAAAAAGTGGTCCCGGTGCGGCATCAGACAGGTTAAATAAGAAAGTGTCATAACAGATTCCTCCAATGGGCAAGAATGCCTCAATCAATACGAATCAGTCCATTAGGGTGCAGTCTCAATGGTCTATTCGCTCATAATTGCATTTTCTAGTCGTTATGGGGCGTTATTCTAACGGTCAGGGTGCCTCCAATGGTCATATAGCTTCGCCATGGTGAAGTCCCATTCTGCGTGGTTCTGCTATTTCGGTGAGGTTTATATCCAGCAGACCTGCCTTCTGCGAAGTCCTCCTTCTATTCTTTGTAGCTTCCTGCAACTTATCTTTCTTCTTATTGAGCTTCCTGGCCTTCTTTCTTGTGATATGAATCTCTGGGTTCCTCTTTCCATTCTTATTCTTATCTTCTATGAGCATAGTGACTTCGCACTATTGATGTTATTTCAAAGGGTTCAAAGGTAATACCTCTTCTCTTATTAACTCCAGGGTAGGTATTCTTCTTTCTTGCATGGATAGGTTCTTCAAAACTTCCTGCATTCTTTCAACTTTGACAACTACTTCTCTTTCCTTCTGTTGCTTCGACTTATCCTCTTGTTCTTCTATTAGTCACTCTATTTTTCTAGCTATGAGATCCCTTAGTTCTTGCTTTTTCTTTTCTGCAACTTCCTCCTCTACTTTCCTTCTGATCTGATCCTTCTCAATGCAACTCTTTCCTAACAAAAGAGGAAAATGGGCGTTGTTCTCAACAAACCTAATAACTTCAAATTATTCTTGAGTCGATGTTTCATGAGAAACCATAGGTACATTAGTAACTCTTCCACATAGGGTTATCATCTTTCCTTTAAACGAGCCTATCCTTCCCAATGAAGGTACCATAGCAGACTTTCCCAAAATTTCCCAAGTGCTTTCTGGCATAATGTTCACGTGTGTTTCTTCATCTAATACACAGTCTATGTCGAAGTCGTTTATTCTTGTAACCATGCCCTGTTTTTCTTTCAGAATCTCTGGTAAACTGATATCTCTGTGGTCATCCATTACTTCTTTTAACTGTATTAACATAGTCTCAGACTCTTTTTCTGTAAGATTCTTTAACATATCCTTAGTCTCTTGACCTTCTTTATAGTTTTCTTATTTCATGTTCATCTTTTCAACTTTAGCAATCATCCTTGGGAAATCCTCAACCTCATGACCAATAACTTTACAACAAAGACAAATAGGACCTGTATCAGGGCATTCCTTAGCAATATGTCTTGGTCTTCTGCAGTTATAACACANAGTTCATGCAAAAAAGAAATTGCATGTTAAGTTGAACACAATCTCTTGTTATTGTTTCCAAGTGTCCTTGCAATGCACTTAATCATTTCACGTTCAGAAGTCATGATGTTGTAGGTCAAGTGTTTGACAAAAAAATTTCATGTCAACTATCCCATAAATCCTTGCATGCCAAGTGTTTGATGAAAATCTTTCATGCCAAGTGTTTGCAGATAGGCCTTTTTGGAAAGTGTTTGTGAAACTCTTGTTATATAGGCTTTTTTTTAGATTATGGTTAAGTCTCTTATTTGAAATACAATACTCTTGTGGCTAAATTTTTTATTTTGGCAAGTGTTTGTGAAACTCTTGTTATATAGGCTAGTTTTTAGATTATGGTTAAGCTTTTATTTGAAACACAATACTCTCGTGGCTAAAATTTTTCGATTATGTGGTAGATATAAAGTAAGAATTGGATGTTTTACAGGGAATTCGTGTGGACTGACAATGACTTCTTTTTTAGGGTGAACAAATGGAAAACCAACCTATGTTGTCCAACTATAGCATATGCAAAGATTCAACAATCACTTTGGTAATGCAGTTACATGAAGGAGAGGTGAGCCCTAGAGTGTCTTTAACTTCAAACTTTGTTTCATTCAAGAATGTAGTTAGAAACAAACCTTCTAACTTTGTTGCTCTAAACTATCCTCTATTGAGTGTTTATATTGTGGAGAACTATGAAGCATGCCAAAGTTGGAGGTCTTTGAGCTGGATGCCAAAGAGTTAATTTCATTTTACAAATCCTCTTCGTTAACATGCAAATTCAATGGTTTCTAGCATTCTACTTTAGATTTGTACCAATGGATTTATTCAACCTAGACAAAATATTGTGAGATTTATCTTTACTCTAAGGGTTTCTTTATTGTTAAGTTTTCCAATCTTGTTGATTATAAAAAAGAATTAGAAGAGGGCCCTTAGTTTTGTGATAGAGTGGGCCTTTTTGTTATTCCATTTTTTCCCTTTTTCAGTCCTACCACTGTGTCTATATCAAAATACCCATTTAGGTTCAAAACCCAAATTTTTCCTTTCTTTTTTTCATTTATCAACGTTTAAAGATATTGGCAATACTTTGTGAAATTACATAAACATAGATCTAGAATGGCTTCAATTGGGTTTCTACACATATGCTAGAATATGTGTTGATATTGACATTACCCAGGGTCTCCCAAACAACATGATCTTATAGTGGGACAATTTTAGATAGTTTCAAATTCTATATTATCAAAATATTTCTTTTTAATGTGACTCTGTCAACAAACAAGGCATCTCTAGGGTTCCTATCCTCAAGCACATGTCTACTCCAAAAGGAACAAAGGACACAAATATAAACCAAAACACTAGGGAGCATGTGAGGTTATGTGCAAGCTAATGATGGTCTCTAATGATGCGTTAGTGGCAATGCAAACTTGGGAAAACAACAATTTGTTAACTTGGAGGGATTATTCAAGGTATTTTTATAATGAATTTGAATATGGTGTAAGAAAATGAAATGTATGAAATTGAATTATCTTTCTGAATACACAACTTTTATTCATATACATTGTGAATAAATATGTCAAATTTGATTTTTTCTAACAGTGGTATCTTATTTTTCCAACAAAATATAAGGTTGTTGGCATAGGGGTATACCCAAGGTTCAACGCTTCAACAACGCACCAACAAAACCCTAACTACCGACCCTTTCGACAACACCTGCGAAGCAGATGAAGTCTCACCCAAGGTAGAGGTGGAGGGGATTGTAGGACTCAGGTGTCTACAACCAAGTTGGGACACAGATTTGTGATCACAACACTTAATAGAGCACTTCGACAACAATATGCATTAGTTCTTGAATCCCATTCACATCGCAGATTAAATCCTTATTACAGATCAGTGCAGTAATAATAAAGATCAAGCACTTCCAATCACTTAACACGTAACATACATTCAGATCTAGCATTCAATCATCTTTAAGAACTAAGCAACAACATCATATGCATTCATCATAGATTATAACAATAGCATTAAACATAAATCACATCGCACAAAGCACATCAAGACACAGGATATACGTGGTTCACCCCAGTGTGGGGATACGTCAACCGACTTCTTCTTCTTCTTCTTCTTCTTCTTTATTAGTCTTCAATCTTCTTACATTCATCTGATCCCATGCATAAAGCCACAGATCCAAACTCCGTAGAGGACATGAGATCTGCGCATTGTGCACCAGATCCTCCTTCCCAAAACAGTTCAAGGCACAGAGCCAACTCCTTATTATCACAGAGCCTTACTTTACACAGTCCTTTTGCACAAAGAAACTTACAACTTCTTGCACTAATCCAATATCAACTAGTAGATCGTAGTTCTTACATTGCCTAGCTACTTATTTATACATTTACAAAAATGCCTAATCATGTGTAAACCCATGGGCCGACATCCCATAACCCATTACATAAACCCTAGAAAACCCTTTGTTGGGTCCATAAGTCTGAAAAATACATGATATCCCATGATCTCAACTCTGCCTGGCACTCCATCTTCGACCACCCTGTCGAAGTCCCAAAAATGGTCAAAAACGACCAATGTTTCCTCAAAACTTGGTCGAGGGCCAACAGGCCCCCAACACTCACCTGTGACTCGTCCCGAGTCACTCAGATCTGGGCAACGCTGCTTCAAAGGCCTCGACCTTAGCTCGAGCTGCCTCGACTTTATGCTTCGCCAGAGCCTCCTTCTTGGTGAACTCCTAAATCACTTGCTCTGTAACAGGCCCTTCCAGGCACCATTCCACTGTCACAACCACTTGGTCTAGCTGCGATCCTTGTCCTTCAATCTCTTCAAAACTCGTGCAGGATTCGTCCTGCACTGGCTATAGTTTCTGTGTAACCTCCATGACTCTCCTTTGTATGGTTGTAACCTGCTACTAGACTCTGTGTTTCTCCTGTGATCTCTTCATTTTCTCAACTACAGTGAGTGACTTCATTTGTTCTTGGATAGTGGATGTCTTCTATTGGGCCTCCTATAATTGCGCTTCCAGTTTCCTCAACTCTAGATCTTCTGCAAGGTGTTAGTAGGTCTTCACACTTCGATCACTTAACTGCTTACATTCTAAGGCGAGGGTCCTGATCCTTCCAACTGCGCTCTTGTAGGCTTCCTACCTCTGATCGCACACTTCTTGCGGATTGCTCGAAACTTCTTGGGACTCTAACTCCATTACCCTTGCTTGAAGCTGCTGAATGGCCTCAACAAGCTTCCCCACTTGAATCTCAATTGACTCTTCTTCCTCCTATGCTAAGCCCGACACAGAGCGAAGTGATTTAGCCATCAATTCTTTGACCGCAGTCTTCTTTGCGAGCAACTAGTATTTTTCCTTCTGTATCATTGCTTTGTCCTCCTTGAACATCACCTGAATTTCATCCTCCTCCTTCTCATAGGTGGTTACACAGGACTGCACAACTCGTAGTTGTTGCACGATCTCCTCATTTTCTTTCCTTAGGGCTTCTATAGCTTGTTCCTTTTCTTCATGGACTCGATGAAGTTGAGCCTCTATTTCATATCATAGCCTTTGTAACTGGGTGGGATCATCCCCCAATTCTGTGATCTTCGATGAAGAAGGCACATTAGGTACTGCAGAACTTGAATGGATGGCTTGTTGTATATTTTTCAGCTCCTTCTCGATTCTTTCATACATCGTTTCTTGCTTCACTCAATGTCTCTATAAGATATCCTCTGAAGCGTCCTCCATGACTGCAATGATTAGACCGACATTTTCCTCTGTGAGCACATTCTTCGATTGGGGTTTATTGGCACGAGTCTTCTTTCTTGCCGAAGGTTTCTCTGGAGAGTCCTTCCTTTTCTGTGAAACCTCTGTTCCAATAGGGGGATCCTGAGGCAGTGTAACTTAGGCTTTGTCTTGCTTTTCTCCTTCATCCCATCCTTCTTCTATGTTTGCTTCATCTCCTCATCCTCCTACAGGTGAGTTAGGCACACTTTCCTCCGAGGCACTTTCAGTCTCTATGTTCTGCACTTCCTCCTTTTTCTTCTTTTTCTTCTCGCTAGCATGTCCATCATGCTCGACCCGGGTGACCAAGGGACTTCCGATGATGTTGGGGTCAGAGAGTTCTACATATTCCACCAGTACAAAGAAATTTGTTGGCCATTCTTTGGTGATCTCCTCCACATCTTCGTCGGTCAGCTTATAATAGGACTGTAGCTCCTCCTTACTCTCATCCCTGCACCCAGTGATGTAGATAAAGTGTTGATCTGAGCAGAACTTTGCTAGCGGTCTGTACTAGTGCAATGTGTTCAGTGTCATGCATGGAAATGCATCAATAGCACGCTTCAATTGCTGGTAGTAGGCATGGAAGATAGCATTTGACTGCCACTGCTTCAACATGTCATTTGTATACCACAAGGTGGAGAACCTTGCGACCAATGGCTCCGATGGCTCAACTTCTGGAAATGTCGCTCCTTTTGACATCTGCCAAGCGAAAAATGCGATCAGTATAAGTAACCAACTGAAATGGAATTCATAGCTTTGATCATGCACTTCGCGACATTCCTTCTTGAGCTCGTTGATGAGGTAACTAACCCAGTTCATTTGCATTCCTTCTACGCACTTTCCTGCGAGGTCTAATACGAATCCTATGACCTGCGTGGGATGGTTCTTTTTGATGAGCTTGCCAGATAAAAGCTGACAATATAGGTGCACTACACCATCCTGGATGGAGGTTACCTTGTAGCCTCACTTTCCCTTTTCTACATCTCCATAGTCCTCCTTTATGCGTTTTTCCAGGGAACAATCTGAAGTCTTCCCTGGGTAGAACTGTTGAGGGTCTGGTCTCTGCATGCTTAGTCCTGTAGTGAGGTGGATTAGTGTTGGATCCACAGTGGTGTGCTTGTCGAGCCATAGATATCCTCTGTGATAGCATGACAGGAGGAGTTTAATGCAGGCGTTAACCTCTTGATGTCGGCCAAAGTGAGGGATCTTCATCACGTTCAATATCATTGAATGCGCAAGCTCTTTAATACACAACTGGGAGACTATGCATGACTTCTTCCTAGTCGTCTTCATCAAATACCTATGTGGCACGAGCATCGCATAGTTCTTCCTGTCCCAGAGGTTGAAGTCGTTGTTCTTCAAGGCTGGGATCTGTCCTAACTGGGATCCAACTACGCGTATCCCCTTTGGGATGTACGCAATGATCAACGTGTACTCAAAGTCACGTGGGATACTGTCATGGCTAACTGTGCTAGCTAAAGGCGGTATATAATCTCACAAGACCGACAAGATCTGCTTTGCATTAGCTATATCATCATGATGCTTTCTTCGCTTCTCAGTCGCAGATCGGATAGAACGATGTGTAGTCGAGGGGGATGCTTACAGGCCCCTAGTCGATGATGCATGTATTCCTACAGACATAACTATCTCAGCCATGAGGTCCACAAGAATCTCCTCCATAGACTTCTCTAACACACTATGTGTGCCCGACATTCGCACTTGAAACCAAATAGCTCGGGTAGGAGAACGAACAAGAGAGGTAATCAAGCGGATGGCGAGGTCTAGAAATCACAGCATAGGATACAATCGATTCTCTGTTAGCTTGGATAATCGCGGGTGGAAAAGGTTGTCCCGGCGCGGCATCAGACGGGTTAAATAAGAAAGTGTCATAACAGATTCCTCCAATGGGAAGGAATGCCTCAATCAATACGAATCAGTCCATTAGGGTGCAATCTCAATGGTCTATTCGCTCATAATTGCATTTTCTAGCCATTCTGGGGCGTTATTCTAATGGTCGGGGCGCCTCCAATGGTCATATAGCTTCGCCATGGCGAAGTCCCATTCCGTGTGGTTCTGCTATTTCGGTGAGGTTTAGATCTTGTAGACCTGCCTTCTTCGAAGTCCTCCTTCTATTCTCTGTAGCTTCCTGCAACTTATCTTTCTTCTTATTGAGCTTCCTGGCCTTCTTTCTTGTGATATGAATCTTTGGGTTCCTCTTTCCATTCTTATTCTGATCTTCTATGAGCATAGCAACTTCGCGCTATTGATGTTATTTCAAAGGGTTCAAAGGTAATACTTCTTCTCTTATTAACTCCAGGGTAGGTATTCTTCTTTCTTGCATGGATAGGTTCTTCAAGACTTCCTATGTTCTTTCAACTTTGACAACTACTTCTCTTTCCTTCTATTGCTTCGACTTATCCTCTTGTTCTTCTATTAGTCACTCTATTTTTCTAGCTATGAGATCCCTTAGTTCTTTCTTTTTCTTTTCTGCAACTTCCTCCTCTGCTTTCCTTCTCATCTGATCCTTCTCAATCCAACTCTTTCCTAACAAAAGAGGAAAATGGGCGTTGTTCTCAACAAACCTAATAACTTCAATTTATTCTTGAGTCAATGTTTCATGAGAAACCATAGGTACATTAGTAACTCTTCCACATAGGGTTATCATCTTTCCTTTAAACAAGCCTATCCTTCCCAATGAAGGTACCATAGCAGGCTTTCCCAAAATTTCCCAAGTGCTTTCTAGCATAATGTTCATGTGTGTTTCTTCATCTAATACACAGTCTATGTCGAAGTCGTTTATTCTTGTAACCATGCCCTGTTTTTCTTTCAAAATCTCTGGTAAATTGATATCTATGTGGTCATCCATTACTTCTTTTAACTGTATTAACATAGTCTCGGACTCTTTTTCTGTAAGATTCTTTAACATATCCTTAGTCTCTTGACCTTCTTTATATTTTTCTTGTTTCATGTTCATCTTTTCAACTTTAGCAATCATCCTTGGGCAATCCTCAACCTCATGACCAATAACTTTACAACAAAGACAAATAGGACCTGTATCAGGGCATTCCTTAGCAATATGTCTTGGTCTTCTGTAGTTATAACACAATGTTAATCCTCTCTTTGTTTTAAATGATCCCCAGCCTCTCCTGTACTGCGCACTGGGATCACAATGTTGGACCTACAATCTGCAAAAATTCTTTCTAGGTTCCTGCATCCACTTATTAGTCCAAAAACTCTTTCTATGCATAGGAATAACATATCTTTCTCTATTTCTATCAAATTTATTCAGATCAACTCTTTCTTCTAATTGTTCCCTAGCTTTCAGACTAGGACAAAATCTATCAAACATACCTAGATTCATACTTTCGAAGAAAAAATTTCCACTTATCTTACCTTTACTAAAGCAAAAATCTTTAAGATCTTACCTCTTTTCTTCAGATCAGGTTTCTTTCTTAGCACAGAGCTTCACAATTTCAGTAGAATACTATGCACTACAACAACAGATCTATGCACAGAGTTTTCACTTTTCTTTAGTTCCCAAAAATCACAATTTTAGGTCCCAACAACAGAACCATTTGTTGGCACAGGGGCAAACCGAGGGTTCAACGCTTCAACAACACACCAAAAAAACCCTAACTATCGGCCCTTTTAGCAACACCTGTGAAGCAGATGAAGTCTCACCCGAGGTAGAGGTAGGGGGGTTGCAGGAATCAGGTGTCTACAACCAAGCCGGGACACAGATTTGTGATCACAACACTTAATAGAGAACTTAGACAACAATATGCATTAGTTCTCGAGTCTCATTCACATCGTAGATTAAACCCTTATTACAGATCAATGCAGTAATAATAAAGATCAAGCACTTCCAATCACTTAGCACATAGCATACATTCAGATCTAACATTCATTCATCTTTAAGCACTAAGAAACAACATCAGATGCATTCATCATAGATTATAACAACAACACTAAACATAAATCACATCACACAAAGCACATCAAGACACAGGATATACGTGGTTCACCCAAGTGTGGGGCTACGTCCACCAACTTCTTCTTATTATTATTTATTAGTCTTCAATCTTCTTACATTCAACTTCTCCTGTGCACAAAGCCACAGAGCCAAAATCCGCAGAGGACAAGAGATCTACGCACTACGCGCCATATCCTCCTTCCCAAAATAGGTCAAGGCATAGAGCCAACTCCTTATTAGCACAGATCCTTACTTTACACAGTCCTTTTGCACAAAGAAAGTTACAACTTCTTGCACTAAGCCAATATCAACTAGTAGTTTGTAGTTCTTACATCGCCTAGCTACTTATTTATACATTTACAAAAAGGCCTAATCATGGGTAAACCCATGGGCTGACATCCCATAACCCATTACATAAACCCTAGTAAACCCTTTGTTGGGTCCACAAGTCTGCAAAATACATGAGATCCCTCGATCTCAGCTTTGCCTGGCACTCCGTCTTTGACCAGTCTGTCGAAGTCCCAAAAATGGTCAAACATGACCAATGTTTCCTCAAAACTTGGTCGAGGGCCAACAAAGGTATATGTTTTTGTTTGTGAAGGTGTTTAGTACCTTAACGATGGAATTTCATTCCAAAAACTTGTATACTCGTAGAGAACCCATTTTTCTTGTGTTGTGTATTTTTTTGGAAATTTTCATATTAATTTTATCATTTTTTTTAAATTATCAAAGTCAACATATGCCTGAAATTACAACGTCTTTTGTTCATGTAGGATAAGAGGGTCTTAACATGATCAAAACAAACTTTTTTTTTTTGATATCATAGGTATTGGTCTCCTCTAGTGCCACATATAACTCATTTGATAAATGGTTAAGCCGAGAAAAAGTTACAATAGAAATAAGAGAGATATGTATTCTAGGATTTTGATATATGTGAAGACAAAAATATATTAAAAATAGTAAACAATATTATTATTTTTTTTAAATTATATATTTGAAATCTTTAGAGCTGACTCTATATATTTCTATAGTTTCATCAAAAAATGAATTGTTTAGCCTGCAGAAAAATAACGTCAAAGACAGAGATATAGAGAGGTATTCACAAAAATGGAGGTTTTTATCAATTTTCAAATCGAAAGACTAGGTTTGTCATCCCGAACCCAAATCTGAGCCAACCAAGTCAGCATACACCTCATCAATCCTGCCCAAAAAAATTGAATTCAAAAGAATGCATTCACATTCTTAGGAGAACACACATGCTCTAGGAATGTGCACATGCTCCTAAAAGTTATTCCTCTACCCCTCCCTCCCTCCCTCCCTCTCTCTCTCTCCTACATTCACCCCCCTCTAAATCTCCCTCTCTACCCCCCTATATGTCTCCCTCTCTCTCCCTCACACTCCTGTACATGGTAAGACCTAGACATAGGAGGACTTATACATCACAAGGCATGGAAATACATAGACCTAGACCTTACACTGACATA
>SNQJ01S0027537.1:60424-81520 GCA_010110895.2 Picea sitchensis | reverse complement strand
AAAGATCTGTTGGACATTGTTATTATAATTTGTGAATTGCCTTTGCTAATTTGGACACACAAAATTAGCTTTGGACTTAATAAAGGAAAATCTAAACCAACTTGACAATATGTCATCATAGTTTATGTTTGTACAATCTTTCATCACCTCAACAATCTAACACCACATCTCCTTGTTAACACATTTTGTGATATCAATGACATTATTCAAAGTAATACCCATTGGTTCCATGTTTATAAATTTATCACCACTTATTTAGAGTAGAAATTTTGTTATATAATGTATGCATTTGTATAATGGGCATTGTAAGTCCTGTGACACCAAGACTGATTACGCACACTTCCATCGCAGACCGAAACGAAGGAAATTAGAGAGGAAAGACACTTGGTGCATGTGAAGAAACGAATTCTTCATATATGGGTAGAGTTGGGGTTGGGCACGTGACGTGCCAAGGGGAAAATCCACCCAAGATGCCTCGAGACACAAGTCAAATGACAAACGGTTTGATGAATGGTTGAGGGAAATACTTGGGTGTTCCACCAACGAAGGAAAAATGGCTAAGGCATGGAGGGAACGGTTAGGAAAGTTGACTTGACTCACCTAATGGGTGTGTGCACCTATGACGATGAGTTGTTTAGATGGATCTGTGGGTTGGCCAGATGATGGAACAAAGTGTTTTGTGGTTTGACTGGGAAAGCTTCACGAATTCACACACATGAGGAGTCATCCCAATCTTACGAAGGGGTGCAGCTTCTTGAACCAATGGGTTGACTCACCCATGGGAAAAGAGATGCGATGGGTGGGTGCCTATAAAGGCACAGGGGTGCACAACCAAGAAGGAAACTTGGAAGACAAGAAGAGAAAGAAGTGCTCTACAGTTTTGAGAAAAATGAAGAGGGAAATCTCCCTCAAGGAGCCAAGTCACTCCACTTGAGAGGACTTGTGCTACCATGAGGTGGATTCGTTGGACAAACTTAGGAGAGATTATTTTGAGTCGGTTTTGGGGAAGTATAGAAACATGGGTCTATTGGAGGCATGTGTGAGCCAAAATCAAAATCTGTGAAGTCTGTGGAAACGAAGAGACAACAAGTATGTGGTTGAGGGCACATCTGACGTGAACTGCAGGAGGTTGTAGAGATGATTGCAACAGATTCTTAGTGATGAATCTATATATGAGTGTCTTGGTGAGGTGAGGTGAGTCGTTTGACTCCGATGAAGTTGTAAACCACGTAGGTAGTTCTCATGTTGTAATTGTTTCACAATAACAAAGACTTAGTCAGGTATTAGGCACAGTTCGTGCCACCCACACTATATCTATGTTTCTCTTTTTTGTTTCGTTGTTGTTCTCTTGGTTCATGGATGTATGTTTATATATGAATAAGTGTTAAGATGTTAACAATTGTCTAAGTATACAAGAGTTTCATTAGAGTAGTAGTGTGACTCGCCAGTATCCTAAAACAGAGTTTGGGTATGCTATAGGTGAAGATGCATAGTACAAATGAAGTATCCTTGTTGTTTCCAAGCATCCAAGTGAGAAACATTGTGGTGTTGCATGCCCTCAATAGGTGTACGATCGTAAGACACACTATGGGCATGTGACAGATGCTATCAGAGTTGATTCATTACAGATTTTGGAGAAGGGTTGGAGATATTTTCACCACTATCTTGACGATAAATGGTATTATAGCTTGAATAATTCTCTACTACTGTAGTGGTTACAGTGGATAGGGAACAACATGAAGGAAATTCATTGTGAAGACAGTTCGGTGAGAATTTTCAAAAACTTGGTGAATGATTCGGTGCAGCGAACTGTTTCATCACATAATTTGCATCAGACTTACGAAAGAGGTTTGGTTGATGGTGTGGTGGAAGGTTGAGCTAGGCGCACACCTTGTGTAGGCTAAGAGATGAGTTTGTGGTGAAATAAATCACTTGGAAAGGGTGGGTGATAGAAGAAATCATTGTAGAACTTGTCACAGAGTTGATCACAAAGGCAGACTTGGTTAGTTTGATGTGTGATGAAATGTCAGTTTCGGACCTGTTGTGCACACCTTGGAGAGACTAGGCACAAATTTCATTAGAGAACTAAGCACCTAGGCAAGGTAGTTGAACACAAGATTTTTCACACAACTTGTCATGGATATAACTGTAGAAGTGATCATAGAAGCAAAACGTAGAGAGTGATCACAAAAGTGATTGTGAAGGGGAGCAATTTTGGGTTGCAACAAGGTAAAGCACTTGGGTGTGTCAGATGACCTGGGGTGACCTAGAGCATCTTCACAATAAGAAATTGGTTGGGAACATTTCCATTATGAAATATTCATGTCGTTCATCATCGATAACAATAGTTGAGTTGAGTTGGGTTATTGGACAAGTGGGTTGACCATAGCTTTCAGATGAGGTAGCTCTTCACGGAGTTACAACAATCAGTCAACAACAATATGACTTGATAGTTGAACAATGGGTGCATGGTGCCTTGAAGCAGAAGTAGTCAAGATGCGGATATTGCAAGGCATTGGAGATGAGTTTGGTTGGTTGCATGTGAATTTTGGGACTTAGATGAATTTCTGAAGTCGACAAATGGACTCAACCTTAGATCCTAGCAAAGGTCTTGCAATTTTGTGAAGCTGCGAACAGTGATTGAGGGGAGTTCATGTGAAGAGTCGATTATTTGGGAAAGTGGAGATCCAAGACAACAGAATTAGAACATGGTTGAAGAGAATGATGTCATTGGAAAGGTATGGTTGGTTTTGAGTTATTTCAATTGTAAGTGTTGAGGTGAGTTCTTTGAAGGGAAGTCAGATGACTTGGTGGTTCAAGTGCAATCTTCTTCCATGGTGAGAACTGACAGACTTGAGGGTGACTCAAGTGATGCAGATTCGAAGAAGTCATGTAGTAGTTAGGATGCCTTGATGGGGTGAATGTGCAGAGAGCTTGGGATAAACTTTTTGGATGAGTCCTATGGTTGAATTAGGAAGATTTGGATGCAGTCATGGAGGTGGTTTAGAGAAGTTGCATAATTATTTGATGAAGTATGTGGGACATGTCACTACGGTGAAGTGGGAAGTTAATTTTGTACGTGCCGATTTGGAGAGGATGTGTGAGGCGCCTTAGCCATATTTGTTGGGTCATGTGATGACTTCATGAGTCGCAACAATAGTGGCTTATTTTGGATTCTTGTAGGAGGTGCAAGGCGGTTCATTCTAGGAGACAAATAGAGTCAACAAAGGAGTCAACCAAGAATTGTTGGTAGTCAACCTAAATGGGAGAATGAAAACCAAGTGACTTGGATAGTGTTCACTCGCCTTTGGTATGGGACATTAGATGAGGCAGAGTGCACCTTGGTGACTTGCGGATGATTGTGTAATAACTCAAAGATCCGAAGGGGATCATTGGTTGAGGTTGGCAGAAGTATTGGTTCGAACGTGCCTAAGGCATGGAAGTTCTTTGAGTTGACTCATTCTACTTGGAGCACTTTGGATAGTTCATTGGGATATTTGAGGAGTGTAGGCATGTTGGCCACACTCATCGCAAATGCTGAGTTGCAGAGAGATGACTTGAAGAAAGGAGGTGAGTTGAGAACTTGCCTTCGTTTGGAGGATTGTGTAGACATGCAAATTGCAGCATGAAGAGGTTACTTGGGCATGTGTATTTCTCTTTCTTTGGGAAAGCATTGTTGAGGGTGAATCTTGAACATTCTGAGGCATATATAGGTAGAAGTAGAAGCATGATTAGGTGACGAAGTAGTGAGGCAAGGGCAGTCTAGATGTATAATTCTTGGGGAATATTGGCTAATTGTGCCATGAGGTGGAAAGTGGAGTCAAGTTGTCACATATGACTTTGTTTCAGGGTGACTTCATAGTGTATCAAGGTGAGGGGTGACCTTGCCTTGGTTTGAGAGTTGTGCGGATGGACCGAATTTTTAAATGAAGTGACAAGTTTGTGCATGAGGGTGCGCATTCTCAAGGAGTGTGATGGTTGAAATGGCCATTCAACTAGTACACAGCTTGGGCAAGAGAAGCAACATCACAAAGGGGTCAAGAGTACAAATGGGCTAGTAGGTTTGAAGTGCAGCACTTAGACATTGTGGATGATCTCCTTGATAAAGATTGGATGATGGAAACAATAGTGAGGCAAGGATGGACACTTGCCTTGGTATTTGGAGTTGGACAGACTGACAAAAATGTGGAAGAAAAGACTAAGTTCAAGCATGGGGAGGCACATATCAAGACTTGGACGCAATAGTTGGATTGATCACCCGATGAGTACAGGACTTGATAAGCGCAATGTACGGATATGTGGAAGAGTTGGTTGAAGTATGGGTGTAGCAACAAGATCACAATATTTCAAAACTTAAGCAAAAGTTTGAAGTGAAGTGGGTAGCAGTCAATTGTAGTAGGTAGCGACAACAACAATAGAACCGAACAACAAGAAGGAAACAACATCGCAACGAGAGAGTGCAGTGGAGTTGGGTAACTTTCATCCTTGGAGTTGGGTGAAGTGACTGCATTGAATCAGGAAGAAGATCATGCAGAGTTGGGTGCAATAAAGTTTGGTTTGTGGAAACTTGGGGCTTCCACTTCGTAGGAAAACTTGGGTTTTCTACTTTGGATGAATTTGGGGTTTCTAGTTGGCACGAAACTTGGGGTTTCCAACAGACTTAGTTGCAGCGAAGGCACACATTCGGGTGGAGACTTGGAGATCACATATTTTGTGGATGTTTTTAGGATGAAAACGACTTGAGGTGCAGGAGGATGTAAGGTCTACAACACCAATCCTGGGCACACACACTTCCACTGCAAACTAAAATGAAGGAAATTGGAAAGGAAAGATGCTTGGTGCATGTGAAGGAACAAAGTATTCATACATGAGGAGATTTGGGGTTCCTTGGGTGCACGACATGCCAAGGGGAGACTCCACCCAAGATGCCTTGCGACACAAGTCAAATGATAGACAGTTTGATGAAGGATTGAGGGAAATACTTGGGTGCTCTACTAATGAAGGAAAATCGGTTAAGGCATGGGGCCGCACTTGGGAAAGTCAAATCGACTCACCTAAGGGACACATACACCTAAGATGACAAGTTGGTTATATGGATCGATGGGTTAGCTAGAGATCGAAACAAATCATTTGGTGGGTCGGTTGGGCAAGCCGCCTGAACACACCCACATGAGGAGTTGGCCCAACCTTGTGAAGGGGCGCAACTTCATGAACTGATAGGTTGGCTCACCCATGGAAAAAGAGACATGAAGGATGGACACTTATAAAGGCACAAGGGCATACAACCAAGAAGGAAGCTTGAAAGATAAGGAGAGAAAGAAGATCTCTACAATTCTGAGGTAGACGAAGAGGGTGAGCTCCCTCAAGGATCCAAGTCGCTTCACTTGGGAGGAATTTTGTTTCCTTGAGGTGGATTCATTGGATAGAGTTGGACGAGCTTATTTTGAGCCAGTTTTGGGGAAGTCTGGAAACATAGGTCTATCAGAGGCATGTGTGAAGTAGAATCAAAATCTATGAATTCTGTAGAAACAAAGAGACAATAAGTATTAGTTGAGGGCACGTATGAGGTGCATTGCATGAGGTTGCAGAGATGGTTGTGAAAGAGAGTCTTGGTGAAAAATTTGTGTATGAGTGTCTTGGTGAGGTGAGGAAAGTTGTTTGACTCCACCGAAGTTGTAAATCGAGCCAATAGTGTTCATCTTGTAACTGTTTCGCAATAACAAATACTTAGCTAAGTGTTAGGTATAGTATGTTCCGCCTGCACTATATCTATGTTTCTCTTATTTGTTTCATTGTTTTTCTCTTGGTTCATGGATGTATGCTTATATATGACTAAGTGTTAAGATGTTAACAATTATCTAAGTATACAAGAGTTGCACTAGAGTAGGATTGTGACTCATCAGTAGCCTAGAACAAAGTATGGGTATGCTCTAGGTGAAAAGGTGTATTATAAATGATGTATCCCTATTGTTTCCAAGCATCCAAGTGAGAAATGTCACGATGTCGCACACCCTAAAAAGGTGTACGATCGTAAGGCACACTATGGGGACGTGAGAGGAACCAAAACATAATAAAATCAACTTCTCTTAGGCCCACTAAGATCATGTAACTATTGTTGGTTGTTTTATTTTCTTATTACTTGAGTTTCATATTGTTAACTAATTACTTAATCAAAATTTATTGAATGTGAGGGTAGAGGAAATTGATATAAAAATAAAAATAACAATTTTTTATAAGCATGGTTATTATTGATCTAAATCCACTTCATTTTAGAAGAGGCTCCCCTTAACCCACTAAATATGAATACTGAATCTTGACCCTCCTATGTTTTTAGGAGTGACATCTAAACACTCATCAAAATTTAACTTGTTTTTATTATGCCTTTATAATTTTGCTCAACTTAACATGCAATTTCTTCTTTACAGGAGCTTATATACATAATTCATTTTTTATCTATTTAAAAACTTTGGAGTTGGCATTTGTATAAATATAACCTGGCCCTAATATACAACATCATTATTAAAAAGGTGTATAATGTTTAAAAAATAGCTTACAATTAATTACATAATGTAAATTTAAATATATATAAAACATGTTAGTGTTACATTTTTTTTTGTAGTGGTTTGTATATCCAAAGCTAAAATGAACCTAAGTTCTAATTGTTCTAATACATTTGCTACTAGGTTTTATTCCCTTGTTTTCTAGGTTTTATGTCGACTATGCTGATGTACATTTAGTAAAACAATTTACGATTATTTTAGGAGCTATTGCTTAAGGATATTCTTTTCATTCCTTCTTTTGAAACTATGAAATGATATAATTATTGATTTACAACAAGACTAATAATAAAACTATTTGTTTTAATTTAATAATAAAATAAAATGTATATCTTGATATTCAATGGCCATTTCCATATTTTTTTCTTAGGAATATCAACTTTTAGAACATATATGTTTTGATATTTAGTGGTCAATTGCAACTCTATTTTTTTTTTTAGGAATATCAACTTTTTTCACATGTAAGACAAGAATCTCTACATAATTTCACAATGATTTTCTATAGCTGTTTTTAGTCATTATTTTTGCTTAAGAATAAAAAAATGCATAATGTCAAAAAGAAGGTGGTCATTAATCACATAATGTAGAAAATATATATAAAAAGATAAATTAGCATTGATCCATCTTAGATTCTTTAAATAGCATATACATTTTTTTTTCTTTTTTTCAGTTTCAAGGTTAAAATGAACTTATGTTAATGTTACAATACATTTACTCACTAGGTTTTCTTCTATTGTACCCTGGGTTTCATGCCAACTCTTATATTTGATAAAATAATTCTTCACTCATTGTTAGGTTTCAAATCACAATAAATTACTTGCATAAAACAATGATGATGAATCCGCTGGATTAGCATACCCAGTTCGAAAGAAACACTGCCATGATGGTTGCTACTCAAACGTATGTAGTGCTAAGCACGGTGGGATTGTACCCGTCAAATTGTTATCTTGTAAGTTCATGTATAGTAACATTAATGTACCCGTCAAATTGTTCATTCTCAAGTGAATGTATAGTAACTTGGGAAGAACACATATTTATGAGGGAATGTTTCATATGAGATTGTTATAGGGCAGAGTCAAGTTTCGTAAACTGTGGCACCCACCAAGAGTGGGCGGAATAGTCACATTACGCTCCAAGTTTAATATC
The DNA here is from genome assembly GCA_010110895.2 of Picea sitchensis. NCBI lineage: Eukaryota > Viridiplantae > Streptophyta > Pinopsida > Pinales > Pinaceae > Picea > Picea sitchensis. The sequence continues at coordinate 73,817 of SNQJ01S0027537.1, read as the reverse complement.
TATTCCACAGGAATTAATGAGATTTTCTAGATATGAAAACAATGTTTGAAAGGACAATAAATTCTTGAATATGAAAACGCTCTTGGAATTTGGAATAGAAAATATTGAAGAACCATTCACGCGGCGCACATTCGACATATCACCTCAACTGGACCAAAAAACATCATCTTTGAACTTTGAAAATCTTAAAATTTTAAACCTTTGAACTTTGAAAATCTATCTAACCATTTTATGTTAAATTGGTTATCTTAGCAATAGAAAGAAAGATCTATAATAACTAGTATCTCTATTTTTAATGTGTTATTCTTTTTAAAAAATAGTGAATATTATTTTTTTAATTTGTTTTTATTTTTAAGTATTCTCTATTAATATTTTTATAACGTAAATGTATTTAATTTCTATTAATTTTGAAAAGGTTTAGATATATAGTGTGAAATATTTATATATAAACATAAAAATAAATTAAATATATATTATAATATTTTGAAAATGGATTAATCTCTTTTTATAGTGATAAGAAAATGTTATTATCTTTTATTTTCAAAAATGAAAATTTGTTTCAAATTATATTAGAAATATAATCTTTTACATCGCAGTACACTTCGAAAAGACAGGGATTGAAGTCCAACAATTACAAAATACTTCAGTGAGGCAAGTATAACCATGCCTCCTTTCATACAGTCTAATATAAACCTTTACCAAAAACCAAAAAACAAGCTGGAAGCAGGTCCGATACTATCTCAGAAAATAGGAAATCTGATCCACAAAAATCAAAATGTCTTTGTATCATACCAACACTAGTGAATATTAAGGTATTCCTTTGTCCCATCAATTCCCCTATGCCAACGAACATAGAAAATCTGACCTTCCGGTTCTCCTAAAGATTGCTTGGAAAAATAGTCTGCTTCAGCATTGTATTGCCTATGTACATGGTGAAAACTAATATTCTAGAAATTCTTGATAAGGATCAAAATCCTATTTTTCCAGCCATCTAAGGAACTTACCTGAAGTCTTCCCTTTTTGGAAAGCCAATCTATAATCACCTTGGAATCTCCCATCACTCTGATATTGTAATAAGACATTTGATCTGCAAGTAATAGTGTAGCCCATGCAACAATTAATTTCGCCCTGGAATTTGTTCCACTTCCACAGTTATAACTCCATTTGATAATAGTAGAGTCTGGAGTTTTTATAATACCTCCCACCCCAGCAATAGTTCCATTATTCCGAGATGCCCCATCAAACCACGCAAAATCATTCCCTGTCTAAGAGGGAACATGAACAATTTTTGGTGGTTTGTCTTTCACCATCCCAGAAATACAATTATGAATAGCCAAATCTTTGGATAGGAATGCATGTATCGTTGGTTTATGATTTTCAAAAATCGTTTTATTCCGCTCTATCTAAATGTACCAACACAGGTGTGCGGCCAGGGATGGGGAAGAGTAATTATCCTCATAAATTGACTTAAAACATTTAGCCACAGTATTCCCAATCCAAAGTTGTTTATATTTATGCTTTAATATCATATTTACTTTGTCCCAAACCGCTACAGTGAAAGAACAATTAATGAAGAGATGGGGAATAGTTTCCAGGTCATTTTTACACAACACGCACCGGCTAGGACCTATCCAACCTCGCGCCTGCAGAGAGTCCTATGTGAATATCCTTCTTTCCACCACTAACCATACAAATAAATTTATCTTAAGATGAATATTCCAGTGCCATGATGAAAGCTGCCATCTATCAATCCTCTTCAAGCACTTGGTAGTAACAATGCCACGATTAATTTTTTTTACCGAAGGTATACCGGAATTGTCTCCCCTTGTCTGCATGAGCTTATCTTTAGTATTCTATAAGATGATCCCTATATCAATAAGTGCCTTTCGGAAGAGTTCCCATTCTATAGCTAAACTGCCCCTAAGATTAATATCAATGCTTGTTAACCAATAGTCACATAGAGATGTGTTATTCAAACATTTCTTAGCCTTTGCCAGTGTGTGTATATGTTTTTGATTAAGCATTGACACTAAAGACTGAGATAAGAAAGAAAGATTTCCCAAGCCTATAATCCTGTCTGTACCAATGGAAATAAGATGCCCCGAACTAGGTGCTCAACATAACCAGTGTAGTATCAGATGCACCGCTACAATTAAACCACGCCATATCTTTGATACTGCTCTTTGTTCAAAGTTTGGTATTCTTAACCACTGTGAAACAATCAAATGTGCCAAATAATTTTCCATAATAATCCTATGACACATACCTCCACTATTGATCACCCTCCAAAGAGTGTGTGCCGCCAGCTCTTTGCTGAAATAAAAAATGTTTAAGAAACCCCACCCCCACCAAAAGATTTAGGCACTACCAACTTTTCCCAATTGCATAGATGGATAGTACCAGATTCTTGATTCTTCTACCAAAGGAAATGGTACATTAGTTTTCTAAGAGAATTTAAAATCGAACCAGGAATAAGAGCAAGGGACATCCAATATACGGATTGAGATTCCAACACTGCTTTCAATAGGATGTATCTACCTCCCAGGGAAAGCCACCAAAAACACCAATTAATAATTTTCTTTTCCATTTTCTTAAGAATCCAACCCCAATCACTAGCCCTGTAACATCTAGTTTTGAGGTAGAAACCTAAGTACTTAAACCCCGCCTCTAAGTCCTCAAATTTGAAAGGAAAAAGTGCTTTGAAAGGTCTTAGATCCTCTTCCGATAATCCTGCCTGAAGTACTATAGATTTAGAAATATTAATCATCAATCCAGAAGCCGAATAGAAAGTTTTAAGTAACATGTCGATCTCCATCCATTCCTCTACACCAGCCTTCGACATAATCACCACATCATCCACAAAAAGAACATGTAGAATTTTAATCGTTCTGGAAACTTTCACCCCTAAAAGTCTTCCTTGCATCTTCTTCTCATTTAATAATAAGATTAAACCCTCCATAACAAGGATGAACAATAATGGGGAGAGGGGACATCCCTGTCTGAGCCCCCGCCCACTTTTAAAGAAAGCAGTTGGTTCCCCGTTTATCAATATAGAATAGGAGGTAGACATTACACAACTCATAATCCACTCTGTCAACTCCAGTCCCATTCCAATCTAAAGAAGTATCATCCTCAGTAAATCCCAACTAATGCAATCGTATGCTTTCTTCAGATCAATCTTCAATACTAATGCTTTTGACTTTTTCTTTTTTATACTATGAAGACATTTGTGCACAGTACCTATAGCATCCTGTATTCTTCTCCCCTGAAGAAAACAATTTGTTCTTCAGATATTGATCTAGACAACAAAGGTTTGATTCATTTTTCTATTACTTTAGAGATGATTTTGTAGCATAAATTACAGAGTTAAATAGGCCTAAAGTCACCAAAACACTGAGGTTTGTTAACTTTTGGTATTAATGCAATGAAAGTATCATTTAAACCTCCCACTATGCTGCCTCTAATTCTTGCTTCTTCAGCCATCTCCAGAAGATCTCCCTCCACAGTTTCAAAGAAATGGCTAAAGAACTCTACTGACCATCCATCGGGCCCCGGGCTCTTGTCCGACTTAAATTTTTTTAAAATATGTTCTATCTCCTCCAATTTAATCGACTCATTGAGGGATCGTGCTTCCTCTTCAGTCACCATTTTTTTGAAAAGTGCAACAACCCTAACTTGTTCATTAGATGAGGGAGGAGCCTGTTCTTTATACATCTCCTTAAAATACTTAATTGCTTCCTTTTTAATGTTCTCCAGCCCTAAGACAACACCCCCAGACTCATCCAAAATATCCCATAAGTGCTTACTTATTCTTCTATAGTTTGCAAAATTATGGAAAAAGTTTGTGTTATTGTCTCCACTTTGTAGCCAAATATCCCTACTCCACTGCCTCTAGTATTCCTCCTTTTCCAGAAGAATCTTATTTCTTACTGATTCTAATTCCTTCACTAAAGATTCTTGGGCCATCCAATTTTTTCTAGTGGAATTTTTATGGATACATTCTGTAATTTCTTCTTCTAGATTCTTTATGTGTGCTTTTGTTCCTAATTTCCTCTCCTTCAACCAAACTTTAGTCTGAATCTTGAGATCCTTAAGCTTCCAAATAAGCGTATGTTGTTTCCCTATTTCACCCAAGTACTTCGGATCATTCCAAAGCTATTTAACCAGATTCTCAAAACTTAAATCCTGGATCCAATAAGGATTCATCTTGAAAGGAAAGGATAAATGAGTAGTCGGAAGATCTAATAGCACACCAACAAACCCTAACTACTGGCCCTTTCGGCAACACTTGTGAAGCAGATGCAGTCTCACCAAAAGTAGCAATAGGGGGTTGTAGGACACAGGTGTCTACAACCAAAGGAAATGCAAAGTGAATCCAGAACAACGACACAATGCAACCTAGAGATTCCTTAACAATATCCTACTTAGCTTCACAAAGTTAGCTTATACCTTCTATCTTCAATAGGGAAAACATCCATGCAATAACAGTATAACAAACAACAAATAACACATGTCAACCACAAAGAACAACAAGATTTAAGTGGTTCGCCCTCTCCCTCGGGCTACGTCCACATAATTGTGTTTCTTGATATATTAGATGAAAACATACAATTCTATCTACGCACTTAGCTGCAGATTTTTCTCTCTCTCGTTCTCTATATCTCCCCTCCCTGCGCACCCAGCTGCAGGGATGATCTGCATACCAGCTGAAGATCTAGAATACATAATGCTTTACAACCACAATACTTCTATCTCAATATCTCGCTCATCAACAACAATGGTAACCACCCTCTCAACTCTTCTAGACCTTTATGTATACATTACATAACTCTTGGACAACCTTAGACCAAAGTCTAGGTGTCAAAACCCTAGATCCAAACCCTAGGTCCACATGACCCGTGTTTTCAGGGCTTCCCCAGCCTGTTTTTCCTTCTTTTCCGCGAAGTGCTCCAAAGCGCCCGTTGGTGTCTTTTTCTGCTTGTTGAGTTGTCCACGATCCATCTTCTTTTCTGCTTTGTCTTCCTTGACCTTCTCTTTCAACGACTTGCTTCTCCTTTACCTCATATCTTCTTTTATTCCTTTTTATCCACTTCGACCCTTCCTCGATTTGTGTGCTTCCCGTGCAGTTCGTACTTTGTCTTTCTTCTTCTTTAATATTCTCTTTCTTCCATGACCAAGGGACAAAAGTAGGTAGAGAGTGAGTGTTTTAGAGTGTGGGAGGGAGAGAGAGGTAGACAAAGAGGGGAGGTAGAGAGTGAGTTTTTTAGAGTGTGGGAGAGGGAGAAAGAAAGACAAAGAGGAGGGGTAGAGATAAAGTGTGAGAGGGAGGAGAGGGAGACAAAGAGGGGTAGAGAGAGAGGGATAGTGAAGGGAAGGGGAAGTAGAGGAGGCATAGAGAGGGGGAGTAGAGAGAGTGAGGAAGGGGGGACCTGTGAGGAGACATAGGGGGAATAGAGAGAAAGAGGGTTAGAGATAATTGGTGAGACCTTTAATGAGGAGATAGAGAAAAGGTGGGAGAGAGATGTGCTGAGACTAACAATGAGGAGATAGAGAAAAGGTGGGAGAGATGTGGAAGAGAAAGGGGAGGGAGGGAAAAATGGGAAAAGGGAGAGAGAAAGAGAGAAAGAGTGGAAGAGGGGGGGATATGGAGGGAGTGGCTATGAGAGTCTGAGGTATGTCAATGTAAGGTCTAGGTCTATGTATTTCCATGCCTTGTGATGTATAAGTCATGCTATGTCTAAGTATTACCATGTATAGGAGTGTGAGGGAGAGAGAGGGAGACATATAGGGGGCTAGAGAGGGAGAGTTAGAGGGGGGTGGATGTAGGAGAGAGAGAGAGGGGGAGGGAGGGAGGGGTAGAGGAATGACTTTTAGGAGCATGTGTGCATTCCTAGAGCATGTACGTTCTCCTAAGAACGTGCACGCGTTCTTTTGAATTCAATTTTTTTGGGTAGGATTGACGAGGTGTATGTTGACTTGGTTGGCTTGGATTTGGGTTTGGGATGACAAACCTAGTCTTTTGATTTGAAAATTGATAAAAACCTCCATTTTTGTGAATACCCCTCTATATCTCTGTCTTTGACGTTATTTTTCTACATGCTAAACAATTCATTTTTTGACGAAACTATAGAAATAGATAGAGTCAACTCTAAAGATTTGAAATATATAATTTTTAAAAAAAATTAATATTGTTTACTATTTTTAATATATTTTGGTCTTCACATATATCAAAATCCTAGAATACATATCTCTCTTATTTTTGCTATAACTTTTTCTCGGCTTAACCATTTATCAAATGAGTTATATGTGGCACTAGAGGAGACCAATACCTACGATATCAAAAAAAAAAGTTTGTTTTGATCATGTTAAGACCCTCTTATCCTGTACGAACAAAAGACGTTGTAATTTCAGGCATATGTTGACTTTGATAATTTAAAAAAACCGATAAAATTAATATGAAAATTTCCAAAAAAATACACGACACAAGAAAAAGGGGTCCTCTACGAGTATACAAGTTTTTGGAATGAAATTCCATCATTAAGGTACTAAACACCTTCACGAACAAAAACATATACCTTTGTTGGCCCTCGACCAAGTTTTGAGGAAACATTGGTCATGTTTGACCATTTTTGGGACTTCGACAGGCTGGTCAAAGACAGAGTGCTAGGCAGAGCTGAGATCGAGGGATCTCACGTATTTTCTAGACTTGGTGACCCAGCAAAGGGTTTACTAGGGTTTATATAATGGGTTATGGGATGTCGGCCCATGGGTTTACCCATGATTAGGCCTTTTTGTAAATGTATAAATAAGTATCTAGGCGATGTAAGAACTACGAACTACTAGTTGATATTGGCTTAGTGCAAGAAGTTGTAAGTTGCTTTGTGCAAAGGGACTGTGTAAAGTAAGGATCTGTGCTAATAAGGAGTTGGCTCTATGCCTTGACCTATTTTGGGAAGGAGGATATGGCGCGCAGCACGCAGATCTCCTGTCCTCTGCGGATTTTGGCTCTGTGGCATTGTGCACAGGAGAAGATGAATGTTAGAAGATTGAAGACTAATATATAATAATAAGAAGAAGTTGGTGGATGTAGCCCCACACTGGGGTGAACCACGTATATCCTGTGTCTTGATGTTCTTTGTGCGATGTGATTTATGTTTAGTGTTGTTGTTATAATCTATTATGAATGCATATGATGTTGTTGCTTAGTGCTTAAAGATGAATGAATGCTAGATCTGAATGTATGCTATGTGCTAAGTGATTGGAAGTGCTTGATCTTTATTATTACTACATTGATCTGTAATAAGGGTTTAATATGCGATGTGAATGAGACTCGAGAACTAATGCATATTGTTGTCCAAGTGATCTATTAAGTGTTTTGATCACAGATGTATGTCCCAGCTTGGTTGTAGACACCTGAGTCCTGCAACCCCCCCTGCCTCTACCTCAGGTGAGACTTCATCTGCTTCGCAGGTGTTGCCGAAAGGGTCAGTAGTTAGGGTTTTGTTGGTGCGTTGTTGAGGCATTGAACCCTGGGTCTGTCCCTGTGCCAACAAATGGTTATGTTGCCAGGACCTAAAACTGTGATTGTTGGGAACCAAAGAAAAGAGAAAGATCTGTGCATAGATCTATTACTGTAGTGCACAGTATTCTACTGAAATTGCGAAGCTTTGTGCTAAGAAAGAAACCTGATCTGAAGAAAAGAGGTAATATCTTAAAGATTTTTTCTCTGGTAAAGGTAAGATAAGTGGAAATTTTTTCTTCGAAAGTACGAATCTAGGTATGTTTGATAGATTTTGTCCTAGTCTGAAAGCTAGGGCACAGTTAGAAGAAAGAGTTGATATGGATAAATTTGATAGAAATAAAGAAAGATATGTTATTCCTATGCATGGAAATAATTTTTGGACTAATAAGTGGATGCAGGAACCTAGAAAGAATTTTTGCAGATTGCAGGTCCAACACTGTGATCCCAGTGCACAGTACAGGAGAGGTTGGGGATCGTTTAAAAGAAAGAGAGGATTAACATTGTGTTGTAACTGCAGAAGACCGAGATATATTGCTAAGGAATGCCCTGGTACAGGTCCTATTTGTCTTTGTTGTAAATTTATTGGTCATGAGATTGAGGATTGCCCAAGGATGACTGCTAAAGTTGAAAAGATGAACATGAAACAAGAAAACTATAAAGAAGGTCAAGAGACTAAGGATATGTTAAAGAATCTTACAGAAAAAAAGTCTGAGACTATGTTAATACAGTTAAAAGAAGTAATGGATGACCACAGAGATATTAGTTTACCAGAGATCCTGAAAGAAAATCAACGCATGGTTACAAGAATAAATGACTTCGACATAGACTGTGTATTAGATGAAGAAACACACATGAACATTATGCCAGAAAGCACTTGGGAAATTTTGGGAAAGCCTACTATGGTACCTTCGTTGGGAAGGATAGGCTTGTTTAAAGGAAAGATGATAACCCTATGTGGAAGAGTTACTAATGTACCTATGGTTTCTCATGAAACATCGACTCAAGAATAATTTGAAGTTATTAGGTTTGTTGAGAAAAACACCCATTTTCCTCTTTTGTTAGAAAAGAGTTGGATTGAGAAGGATCAGATCAAAAGGAAAGCAGAGGAGGAAGTTGTAGAACAGAAAAAGCAAGAACTAAGGGATCTCATAGCTAGAAAAATAGAGCGACTAATAGAAGAACAACAGGATAAGTCAAAGAAGTAGAAGGAACGAGAAGTATTTGTCAAAGTTGAAAGAACACGGGAAGTCTTGAAGAACCTATCCATGCAAGAAAGAAGAATACCTACCCTGGAGTTAATAAGAGAAGAGGTATTACCTTTGAACCCTTTGAAATAACATCAACAGCGCAAAGTCACTATGCTCATAGAATATAAGAATAAGAATGGAAAGAGGAACCCATAGATTCATATCACAAGAAAGAAGGCCAGGAAGCTCAATAAGAAGAAAGATAAGTTGCAGGAAGATACAGAGAACAGAAGGAGGACTTCACAGAAGGAAGGTTTGCAAGAATTGAACCTCGCCGAAATAGCAGAACCACATAGAATGGGACTTCGCCATGGCGAAGATATATGAGCATTGGAGGCGCCCCGACCATTAGAATAACGCCCCAAAACGGCTAGAAAATGCAGTTATGAGTGAATAGACCATTGAGATTGCACCCTTATGGACTGATTCATATTGATTGAGGAATTCCTTCCCATTGGAGGAATTTGTTACGACACATTCTTATTTAACCTGTCCGACGCTGCACCGGGACCACTTTTTCCACCTGTGATTATCCAAGCTAACAGAGAATCGATTGTATCCCGTGCTGTGATTTCTAGACCTCGCCATCCACTTGATTACCTCTCTTGTTCGTTCACCTACCTGAGCTATTTGGTTTCAAGTGCGAATGTCGGACGCACATAGAGTGTTAGAGAAGTCTATGGAGGAGATTCTTGTGGACCTCATGGATGAGAGAGTTATGTCTGTAGGAACACATGTGTCGTCGACTGGGGGCCTACAAGAATCCCCCTCGACTGCACATCGCTCTAGCCGATCTGCAACTAAGAAGCAAAGCAAGCATCGCGATGATCTAGCTAACGCGAAGCAGATCCCGTCGATCTTGCGAGATTATATACTGCCTTTGACTGGCACAGTTAGCCATGACAGTATCCCATGTGACTTTGAGTACACATTGATCATTGCATACATCCTGAAGGGGATACGCATAGTTGGACCCCAGTTAGGACAGATCCCAGCCTTGAAGAACGACGACTTCAACCTCTGGGACATGAAGAACTATGCGATGCTCATTCCACATAGGTATTTGATGAATATGACTGGGAAGAAGTCGTGCATAGTATCCCAGTCGTGGATTAAAGAGCTTGCGCAGTCAATGATACTGAACATGATGAAGATCCCTCACTTTGGTCGATATCAGAAGGTTAACGTTTGCGTTAAACTCCTCCTGTCGTGCTATCACAGAGGATATCTATGGCCTGACAGGCGCGCCACTGTGGATCCAACACTGATCCACCTCACTACAGGACTGAGCATGCAGGGACTGAACCCTCAACAGTTCTACCCAGGGAAGACTTCAGATCATTCCATGGCAAAGCGCATAAAGGAGGACTATGGCGATGTAGAAAAGGGAAAGTGAGGCTACAAGGTAACCTCCATCCAGGATGGTGTAGTGTTCCTAGCTTGTCAGCTTATAGCTTGCAAGCTCATCAGAAAGAACCATCCCGCACAGGTCACAGGATTTGTAGTAGACCTCGCAAGAAAGTGTGTAGAAGGAATGCAAATGAACTAGGTGAGTTTCCTCGTTAACGAGCTCAAGAAGGACTATCGTGAAGCACAGGATCAAGGCTATGAATTACATTTTAGTTGGTTACTTATATTGATCGCATTTGTCACTTGGCAGATGCCAGAAGGAGCGACATTTCCAGAAGTTGAGCCATCGAAGTCGTTGGCCGCAAGGTTCTCCACCTTGTGGTATACAAATGATATGTTGAAGCAGTGGCAGTTGAATGCTATCTTCCATGCCTACTACCAGTAGTTGAAGCGTGCTATTGAGGAGTTTCCATGCATGACACTGAACACATTGCACCAATACATACCACTAGAAAATTTCCGCGCAGATCGACACTTTATCTACATCACTAGGCGCAGGGATGAGAGTAAGGAGGAGATACAGTCCTATTATAAGCTGACCGATGAAGATATGGAGGAGATCACCAAAGAATGGACAACAGAGTTCCTTGTACTGGTGGAATATGTAGAACTCTCTGACCCCAACATCATCAAAAGTCCCTTGGTCACCCGGGTCGATCATGATGGATAGGCTAGCGAGAAGAAAAAAAAGAAAAAGGAGGAAGTGCAGAACATAGAGACTAACATCGTCTCAGAGGAAAGTGTGCTTGAATCACCTACAGGAGGATGAGGAGACGAAGTAAATGGAGAAGAAGGATGGGACGAAGGATAAAATCAATACAAAGCCGAAGCTACACTGCTTCAGGATCCCCCTATTGGAATAGAGGCTTCACAGAAAAGGAAGGACTCTCAAGAGAAACCTTCGGTAAGAAAGAAGACCCATGTCAATAAACCCCAGTCAAAGAATGTGCTCACAAAGGACGATGTCGGTCTAATCATTGCAGTTGTGGAGGACGCTTTAGAGGATATCTTACAGAGACATTAAGTGAAGCAGGAAACGTTGTATGAAAGAATCAAGAAGGAGCTGAAAGAGATACAACAAGCTATCCATTCGAGTTGCGCAATACCTATTGTGCATTCTTCGTCGAATATCGTAGAATTGGGGGATGACCCCACCCAATTACAAAGGCTAGCATATGAAACAGAGGCTCAACTTCATCGAGTCCATGAAGAAAAGGAACAAGCTATAGAAGCCCTGAGGAAAGAAAATGAGGAGATCGTGGAGCAACTACGAGTTGTACAGTCCTGTGTAACCGCCTACGTGAAGGAGAAGGATGAAATTCGGACGATGTTCAAGGAGGACAAAGAAATGATACAGAAGGAAAAAGACCAGTTTCTCGCAAAGTAGACTGCAGTCAAAGAAGCGATGACTAAAGAACTTTGCTCTATGTCAATCTTAGCACATGAGGAAGAAGAGTTAGCCGAGATTCAAGTGGGGAAGCTCGCTGAGACCATTCAGTAGCTTCAAGCAAGGGTAATGGAGTTGGAGCTCCAAGCAGTGTTGAGCACTCCGCAAGAAGTGTGTGATCAGAGGGAGGAAGCCTACAAGAGAGCATATGGAAGGATCAGGACCCTCGCCTTAGAATGTAAGCAGTTAAGTGATCGAAGTGCGAAGACCTACGAACACCTTGCAGAAGATCCAGAGCTGAGGAAACTGGAAGTGAAACTACAGGAGGCCCAATAGAATACATCCACCGTCCAGGAACAAATGAAGTCACTCACTGTAGTTGAGAAAATGAAGAGATCACAGGAGCAACACGGAGTCCAGCAGCATGTTACAACCATACAAAGGAGAGTCATGGAGGTTACACAAAGACTACAGCCAGTGCAGGACAAATCTTGCACAAGTTTTGAAGAGATTGAAGGACAAGGCTCGCAGCTAGACCAAGTGGTTGCGACAGTGGAATGATGCCTGGAAAGGCCTATTACAGAGCAAGTGATTTAGGATTTCGCCAAGAAGGAGGCTCTGGTGAAGCAGAAAGTCGAGGTAGCTCTAGCTAAGCTCGAGGCCTTTGAAGTAGCGTTGCCTAGATTTGAGTGACTCGGGATGAGTCACAGGTGAGTGTTGGGGGCCTGTTGGCCCTTGACCAAGTTTTGAGGAAACATTGGTCGTGTTTGACCATTTTTGGGACTTCGTCAAGCTGGTCAAAGACAGAGTGCCAGGTAGAGCTGAGATCGCGGGATATCACGTATTTTTCAGACTTGTGGACCCAACAAAAGGTTTTCTAGGGTTTATGTAATGGGTTATGGGATGTCGGCCCATGGGTTTACCCATGATTAGGCCTTTTTGTAAATGTATAAATAAGTAGCTAGGCAATGTAAGAACTACAATCTACTAGTTGATATTGGCTTAGTGCAAGAAGTTGTAAGTTTCTTTGTGCAAAAGGATTGTGTAAAGTAAGGCTCTATGCTAATAAGGAGTTGGCTCTGTGCCTTGAACTGTTTTGGGAAGGAGGATCTGGTGCATAGCGCGCAGATCTCATGTCCTCTGCGGAGTTTGGATCTGTGGCTTTGTGCACGGGATCAGATGAATGTAAGAATATTGAAGACTAATAAAGAAGTAGAAGAAGAATTTGGTTGACGTATCCCCACACTTTGTACGATGTGATTTATGTTTAGTGTTGTTGTTATAATCTATGATGAATGCATATGATGTTGTTGCTTAGTTCTTAAAGATGATTGAATGCTAGATCTGAATGTATGCTACGTGTTAAGTGATTGGAAGTGCTTGATCTTTATTATTATTGCACTGATCTGTAATAAGGATTTAATCTGCGATGTGAATGAGATTCAAGAACTAATGCATATTGTTGTCTAAGTGCTCTATTAAGTGTTGTGATCACAGATCTGTGTCCCAACTTGGTTGTAGACACCTGAGTCCTACAACCCCCTCCACCTCTACCTTGGGTGAGACTTCATCTGATTCACAAGTGTTGCCAAAAGGGCCGGTAGTTAGGGTTTTGTTGGTGTGTTGTTGAAGCATTGAACCCTGGGTCTGCCCCTGTGCCAACAACCTTATATTTTGTTGGAAAAATAAGATACCACTGTTAGAAAAAATCAAATTTGACATATTTATTCACAATGTATATGAATAAAAGTTGTATATTTAGAAAGATAATTCAATTTCATACATTTCATCTTCTTACACCATATTCAAATTCATTGTAAAAATACC